>ML257446.1:0-46293 GCA_005239495.1 Nicotiana undulata
AGGCTGGCCCAGATTTATGTTCGGGAGATAGTCTGGTTGCACGGTGTGCCGGTGTCCATTATAACAGATCAAGGTCCTCAGTTCACCTTGCATTTTAGGAGAGCATTGCACAGTGAGATGGGCACTCAGATAGATCTCAGCTCAGCATTTCACCCTCAGACTGATGGTCAGTCGGAGCGTACAGTTCAAATTTTGGAGGAAATGCTCAGGGCTTATGCGATTGATTTTGGTGGTCAATGGGACCAGTTCTTGCCTTTGACAAAGTTTGCATACAATAACAGTTATCAGTCCAGCATCGAGATGGATCCATTCAAGGCTTTATATGGTCGGCAATGTCATTCTCCGATTGGGTGGTTTGAGCTTGGCGAGACCTAGCTATATGGTACAGATTTGGTGAGAGATGCCTTGGAAAAGGTGAAGATTATTCAGGAAAGGCTTCGTACAGCTCAGTCCATACAGAAGAGTTACGCGGATCAGCGGGCGCGTGATGTAGCATTTATGGAGGGAGATAAGGTTATGTTGAAGATTTCGCCGATAAAGGGCGTTATGAGATTCGGGAAGAGGGGCAAGCTGAGCCCCAGGTTTATAGGCCCTTTCGAGGTGTCGAGGCGAGTCGGGGAGGTTGCTTATGAGCTCGCTTTACCTCCCGCCTTATCGAGAGTTCATCCGGTATTTCATGTATCCATGCTCCGGAGATATCATGCCGATTTCTCTCACGTGATTGATTTCAGCACTATTCAGTTAGATGAGAAGTTGGGCTTCGAGGAGGAGCCAGTTGCTATTATTGATAGGCAGGACCGCCAGTTGAGGTCTAAGAAAAGTTCTGCCGTAAAGGTCCAGTGGAGGGGCCAACCAGTCGGTGAGGCGACTTGGGAGTCCGAGGAGGACATGCGGAGAAGGTATCCACAACTATTCGGCACATCAGGTACGGCTCTACGTCCGTTCGAGGACGAACATTTGTTTTAGAGGGGGAGATTGTGATGACACAAAAATGGGTCATCTTATGTGAATCTAATTTTGACTGTGTTCCGAGGCCCCGAAAGCCTCCATTAATCTCACCTCGATGTGCGTGCGCAGCCCGGGCACATAGCCGGGAAGCCTTTATGTGAAAACTTGATTGAGAGTTAAACTTTTGATAAATTAATTGAATAAAGTTGACTTTGGTCAATATTTTTGGTAAACGGACCCGGATCCGTGATTCAACGGTCCCGGAAGGTCCGTAGGAAAATATGGGACATAGGCGTATGCCCGGAATCAAATTCCGAGGACCCAAGTCCGAGAAATGAATTTTCAAAGAAAATTGTTTTATAAAAATATTAAAGGCTTATGAAAATGAACCTTGATATGAAACATGTTCTGCCGGGCCCGTAATATGATTTCGGCGCTCGGAACAGGTTCAATATATGTTATATAAGTTATCTGCGAAATTTGGTAAGAAACAGACTTGATTTGATTGGTTTCGGATCAAAACGAGGAAAATTGGAGTTAATGAAGTTTTGAGGTTTTTAAAGAATTTGAAATTTGGCTTGAAAGGTGATTTTATGTTCCCGAGGTCCGAATAAAATTTCTAGACCGGGAATAATTCCGTCATGTCATTTATAACTTGCCTGCAAAATTTGAAGTCATTCCGAGTAGTTTATGCCAGTTCGGCGCATTGAAGTGAATTCTAGAATTTCAAGTTCTTAGTTTTGATTCAATTGGGTTTTGGGGTTGAATTTTGAGTTTCGTTGTTGTTTTCCATGTTCCGGGAGTTCGAGCGAGTCCGTATCATGAATACAGACTTGTTGGTATATTTGGACGGGGGCTCGGGTGGGCCCAGGTGCTTCCCGGACCCCGCACGGGGCCAAAAACCAGCAAAAATCCACTGCTGGTGTGGCTGCCTCTGGTGTGACCGCACCTGCGGTCTCCCAGTCGCAGGTGCGAGTGCACACCTGCGGTCCAGCCTTCGCAGGTGCGATCCCCATCGTAGGCGCGGCCCTTCTTCCGCAGGAGCAGGACCGCTGGCGCGGACTCCTTCTCTGCAGGCGCGATGCCATTGTCCCAGGCCCTTTTCCGCATGGGCGGTGATTTTCTCGCAGGTGCGGGACCGCATCTGCGGTCCCAAGGTCGCAGGTGCGGAAATCACTGTTGCCAGCCCCTTTTAAATGTCCAAATTACGGGTTTCCTTCATTTTTACCCACCATCAACTTCCATTAGAGAGCATCCAAGTTTGGGCAGCACCTCCCACGACCACCCACTGTAAGAGGTAAGTTAAACCCCATAATCTTCTAGCTTTAACATTAATTCCTAGTTAAATTCACTACTAAATCATCTAAAAATCATATAACTACGTAGAAATTTTAGGGTTCTTGAGGATTTTGTAACTTTTCATTTTAGGCCATGAATTCAAGTAGAAATCACACCTTAGTGATCCTTAGGCTATGGGTGAGTGATCCCTTCGAGAATTTTCGGAATTCGATCATGAGGGACCGGGGTTGGAAATTGGGAATTCGTCAAGAATGGCGATTTTATTGAATAACTTGGATAATTTCTCACATTGTGCATGCATTGATCTAATTTCACACCTTTTGACTAGTTGCGAGTCCTCGGGTGTAGAGTTCGGAGTTTCGGGCGCAATTGTGGTCCGAGGGGTAGATTCGACACGAGGTGAGTCTCCTTTCTAACCTTGTAAGAGGGAATTGTCCCCATAGGTGATGTATATGCTATGTGTAAATTGTTTGGGGGCTACGTACGCGCCAAGTGACGAGAGTCCGTACGTAGCGGCTATTATTGTTATGTCCGGGTAGTTAGGCCCACATCATGCCTTATATGCTTTTCTTTTAATGCCTGATATGTTTGTCTTGTAATGCTTTATATGATTTATTGTGACGCCATATGTACTATGACATTATGCTTTGCATAGTGTTATTTCTCTGAGGCTTTATGGAAAAAATTGTTGAATGGCAAGGAATTTGTTATGGAAAGTAAGTATTGAAAGATTATGGGATCGGGCCGTACACCACGGCAGAGTTGAAAAAAAATTGTGAAATATATGGGATCGGGCCGTACGCCACGGCAGAGTTGAAAAGAAATTGTAAAATATATGGGATCGGGCCGTACGCCACGGCAGTGTTGAAAGTAATTGAATATATATGGGATCGGGACGTACGCCATGACAAAGTTGAAAAGAAATTGTGATCGGGCCGTACGCCACGGCAGAGTTGAAAAGAAATTGTGAAATGAATATGGGATCGGGTCGTGCGCCACGGCGAGTGTAGAATGTACCTTATGGGAGCGGGCCGTACGCCACAGCGGATCTAAGGATTTGTGATTATTGTATCGTTCGGTGGTCTTACCCTTGAAAGTGCTTTATTGTTTAGTTCAGTATTTGTTTGGATATCTGCCCTCGATATATATACTTGTTGCTTATGTCCCTGACATGCTTACTGTATTTCATTATATTTTATCATATGTTATTACAGTTGGACCTTAGTGAGTATCGAGTCGACCTCTCATCACTACTTCTTCGAGTTTAGGCGGGATACTCACTGGGTACATATTTATTTAATATGTACTCATGCTGGACATTCTTTTCTTTTATGTACTTGACTGTACATGTCCGGAGGCTGGTACGTCTGATTATCAGGCCGGTGCTAGATATTGATAGCGTGGTCATACTTCACGGTGAGCTGTTTTCCCGGCGACTTCCTAGCAGCACCCTGGAGTTCTTTTGTTATATTCTCTGTCCATTTCATTCAGACTGAGACCCTGTATATATTGTAGTCGTTGTATATTCAATAGTTGCCTGTGGCACTCGTGACACTAGTTCCTGGCACACACGTGGTGTATATTTTGGGTGGTTGGTTGTACATATATTATGCGACATGCCTATTGGTTGATTTCCGCACTTGTAGTTTTAGTTCACATCACCTCCATTAATATGTTTATATCTGTTAAAAATTGGTTAAAAGATGAATTTGCGTAGCGGGGAATGGTAACACTTAGTGTTCTCTATTGGCTGGCCTAACCTCGTTATTGGGCGCCATCGCGACCTGAATCGAGATTTGGGTCGTGACAGGTTGCACGCCGAAACAAGAAGTGATAAGGGTGGACAGGTGGGATCGGGTTTCTTACTGCAACAGGAGAAATAAGGGTGATATATATAGGGAGGAGCAATAAGGGTGGACAGGTAGGAGCGGGTTGTGCGTCGCACCAAGGAGCAATAAGGGAGGACATTTATGTTTTACTGATTTTTAAACATAAGGATTTGAAAACTTATTGTTTTACTTTATTGTTTATCTATTATGTACTTACGGTTGTTTCAAAGTGGAATTTGGAAATTTGGAAACGTATGTGAGAATCGGTTATAGCTGAGACCTGGAAAAGGTGGATGAGTTATTTTATTCATTGCTACAAATTATTGTTTTGTTTTGTTTAGAATTTCCTTCTTGCTTTATTATATATTGTTCACGTGTTATATTGTTAATGTCGCATCGTAGCCTCGTCACTACTTCGTCGAGGTTAGGCTCGGCACTTACTCAGTACATGGGGTCGGTTGTACTGATACTACACTCTGCACTTCTTGTGCAGATGCAGGTACCGGTCAGAGTTAGGTGAAAGTAGTAGCTGATATTATTCACACAGAGACACGAGGTAGATCTGCTGGCGTTCGCAGATTCCTGGAGTCTTCCCTTTACTATTTAGATATTGTTTTATTTCATTCGAAGCAGAGATACATTTCTTTCAGCCCAATTGTTTGTAGTATTTTTTAGTAGTTCATGAATTGTGACACCAGACCTTGGGTAGTTATAGAGTTAGTATTAGTTCGTGGTTCGTATCATCTTATCGAATATTATTCTTGATTGCATTTATTGGAAAGTGTTAGATTTAATTTTTATTTTAAAATTGTTCTATTGTGTTTAAGTAACTTTTAAAAGAAAAGATTAGTTAAATTTCTAACATTGGCTTGTCTAGGAAGTATGGTGTTAGGCGCCATCATGATCCCGAGGGTTCGGAATTTGGTTAGTGACATTGTGTGCTGAAAACTTGTCTAGATGTTTATGTTTGCCATCGCATGTTAGATAACCTGCCTATAGGGATTTATTTCGGCTCAAATAGTTTCTGTGAATATCCTATCTACTTTGCTTCGCACGATTAGATACCATACCTATAGGAAATACGATAACTAAGTTCAACTTACATTATAGCATATTTAAATCTGCCTCTTTAGAAATTATGTCTATAGGTTTTAATTAATTGTCACACTCACCTAGTTAATATGCATGTCTATAATGGCAGTTTCAAAGGTAGAACTCATGCTTATAGGGGTAACTATCATCTGTGCTAAATACTAAAACTGGACTCTAAATAGTGTCTTGCTAAATATCAGTAGAAAGCATGCCTATAGGGATAACTAAGTAATTCTGAGCATTTATTTCATTGTTATCACTGTCAACTAGTGAATAAGTCACCTAGATAACATGCCTATAGGTTTAAACGCTTCTAATGGAAATCGACAAGCAATTACACAATCACCTAGAAATTACGTTGCATAAATTGTCAGTGCCTAGCACCATTTTGTACCTCGAGGAGTGCCTAGCACCTTCTTCTCGAGGTGATTTGAGCCCTTACCCGATCTTTGGTGACGCAACTAGTAAACCTAAGTCATTTGCAATAGGTGCCCTAACGCACCTTAATCCATTAGGTGGCAACTCTCCTTTAATAACCAATACCTTCCCTCTTAAAAGGAGTTGTCAATGTCGAATTCGCGAGAAAAAGGGGGTGCGAAAGGGAGGGGGAGGGTTGTTACGTTTTGGACCCTTAAGCCTTATCCCAAAGTCTTAATTAATTACCCACTAATCCTTAATTAACTAGTTAGTATCCCACTAATTAATAATTAACCAATTATTTACATAATTAAGAATTATCCCAAATTACTTAAAATATTGCTCATTTTTAGCATACCTTATACACCTCACTATCATGTCCATGTGGTACCTTGTATGGTACTAGTCCATAAATACCGAGTATTTTAGCTCGGGCCATATTTTATCCCAAAATGTCAAACTTCGGCGAAACTCATTTTCTTCAATTTTCTTACCCTCTCACTTTCACGAATTTACTTATCTCTTGTTTGAAATAGCATAATACTTGTAACCTTAAAATACTCTCATTCCCGATCTTTCGTCAATTTACTTATGGCGTACTTTCACGTACGAAAACGTGAGGTGTAACAATTTGAAATATATATTATAGGTGCAAATAATAATTTTAGGTAACTAAGTCATCGCAAAATAATTTGAAGGAGTATTAATAAATTTTCAAGTAATTTATATGCAAGAAAATTAATTTCAAAGATATAAAATCATAGAAAATGCTTTTATAGTTTTTGTAAACTAAATAATGATTCAAAAATAGTGTTTTAAAATATATATATATATATATATATATATCATTCGAGAAATATGAGGGCAAAATTAGGTATCAACAGTTGCCTTTCTTTACCCCGGAATGATGGAAGAGTTGTCGCGTAAAGAAAATGATGACCAATTTTGGCTGAATAGAATGAGGAATGATGTGATTTGAAACCCTTGAGGCCGAACCCTGGTTCCTAAGTTTCCTACATATCCCCAGTGTTATGGGAATCAGGCAGTGTGTAGTTATGGATCCAACAACGAACGAAACCGATAGGGTCGTTATAGGAATGGTCGTCCGTTTCGGAAAGGGTTCTTTTGGGTACGATAGTATATCATACGAATTTATGCAAAGTCATGAATGTGAATTTGAAACGTTATGGATGTATTACCAAGGAAATATCCAAACGGTCATAGAGTAAAATACGGGTAATTGATGGTGGTCGGTTATGCTTGAAACAATTGCAGGATGTGAACGTTATGAAAGGAAACCGGAGCGAAGATTGCTCCTGTTTGAAGAACGATTACTTCTTGGATCACCTGCAAAACTTAAAACACGATGCATGCAAATATATGGGTTATTACGAGAATTTAAACATTATGCAAATTCTTTTTGGACCATGAAGGTTGTCTTCGAATGGTGAGGATGATGTCCTCAGACCATGACGTCCTGGGTCATGAAGCGTATGACAGGGGATTCGCATGCTATGAAATGATGTCCTCGGGCCATGAGGATTGTACCTCTGGACTATGACGCCTTTGAATAATGATGTGCAACTTTGAGAGATCCTCAGGCCATGGAATGGTGTATTCCGGCTATGAGGATGATGCCTTTGGACTATGATGCCTTTGGACAAAATGGCGATGTTTTATCCTATGAAATGCAAAGATAGGATTCTTGGTCATATACGAAGATGAGACAAGACAAGGCTTAGTCTTGGGTAAGATGAGGGAAGTGCTTAGCCCTCGGCGAACAAAGGATAGTGCTAGATCTTAGGTGGGGTAGTGGAGATAGTATTTAATCTTATGCAAGGAAAAGGCAATTCTTAGCCTTATTCCAAAAGGGAAGACAATGCTTAGTCTTGTGCAAGGAAAGGCAGTGCTTAGCCTTATGGAATCAGGGAGGCAGTGCTTAGCCTCATGCAAGAAGATGAGACAATGCTTAGTCTCATGCAAATAAGTGAGGCAGTGCTTAGCCTCATGCAGGATGAGGAGACAATGCTTAGTCTCATGCAAATAAGGGAGACAGTGCTTATCCTCATGCAGGTTGAGGAGACAATGCTTAGTCTCTTGCAATTAGGGAGGCATTTCTTAACCTCAAGCAAGAAGAGGAGACAATTATTAGTCTCATGCAAGTAAAGGCAATGCTTAGACTTATGCAATTAGGGAGGCCGTGCTTAGCCTCATGCAGGAAGAGAAGACAATGCTTAGCCTCATGCAATTAGGGTGGCAGTGCTTAGTCTCATGCAGGAAGAGGAGACCATGCTTAATCTCATGTAAGGAAAGCCTTATGTAATTAGGGAGGCAATGATTAGCCTCATGCAGGAAGATGAGACAATGCTTAGTCTCGATGAAAGGGAAGGCAGTGCTTAGCCTTATGCAATTAGGAAGGCAATGCTTAGCCTCATGCAGGAAGAGGAGACAGTGCTTAGTCTCATACAGGGAAAGGCAGTGCTTAGCCTTATGCAATTAGGGAGGCAATTCTTAGCCTCATGCAAGAAAACGATAAGTGATAGTGAGAAAGTAGAGTATTTCTTAGTTGGAGATGTGTGCGCTAGATAATTGTTTGTCTTGGAGGCAGTGACTTGATGTATCTACGGATATCGTTGTCTTATCGCGCCTGCATCCAAATGAAAATTGTGAGTTTTGTGGGGAAAAGGTCGGTTCGTGCTTTCGTCTTCTTGCTTTGTCTTTGCTCATGTATTGATATCTTGTTTGAGTTACCCTGGGCAACATTTGGCTGCTATAGAAACAAAGTTTTCAAAAAATATGCATGCATTTGAAACAATATAATTATTTGAAATGTAGTAGTATGTTATATCAAATAATTTAGATGAACCGATGTTTGTGACACATTTTAGAGACATTGCGGCCTCTTTGCCTTCTCCTCAAAATTCTGCCCCAGTTTAAATGCATACTTCTGACAATACTTTTTGGCTATTCCGCATATGACGAAGTTGGCTGAACTTGCGATCTTGCCCCGATTTATAATCATGGTGGAAATGGAGATTTTATTAAGATGTGACCGAACCCACTGGGCTACCTACGTATCCCCTCTTAAATAGGAATCAGGTCAAGCGTAGTTTAGTTACATCAAATGAAGAAAATGTAAGAAATCCTAAATATAGTATCTCTTGACTGCGTTTGAGTTGATAGGTTTTGGCCAAATCTCTCCGTCCATTTCTGCAAGTATGAGTGCTCCTCCTGTTGGTACTCGGCGAACCATGTAAGGACCTTGTCATTTGGGTGAAAACGTCCCTTTGGTTTCATCCTGATGTGCGAAGATTCGCTTTAGCACCAATTGCCCCGGTGCGAATTGCCTTGGTATGACCTTTTCTTTGAAAGCTTTAGCCATTCTATTATGGTAGAGTTGACCGTGACAGACGCATTCATTCTCTTTCCGTCAATAAGAGCTAGTTGTTCATAGTGGCTCTATACCAGTCTGTGTCGCTGAGCTCATCTTCTTGTATGGTTCTTAGAGAAAGTACTTCTACTTCGGCGAGATTAACCGCTTTTGTAAAGTAAACCAATAGGTAGGGAGTTTCCCCAATTGATACGTGAACCGTGGTATGATATCCAAGCAAAGCAAATGACAACTTCTCGTTCCATTGTTTGTAATTATCTACCTTTTTCCTCAATATCTTCTTGATGTTTTTGTTTGCGGCCTCTACAGCTCCATTCATTTGCGGCATGTATGTTGTGGAATTCTTATGCTTGATCTTGAAAGTTTCACACATGGCCTTCATTAGATCACTATTGAGATTCTTGTTGTTGTCGGTGATGATTGACTCTGGTACTCCGAACAGACAAACAATGCCATCCCGAACAAAATCTGCAACGACCTTCTTAGTTACAGCTTTGTAAGAAGGGGCCTCAACCCACTTTGTGAAATAATCTATGGCCAGTAGAATGAACCTATGCCCATTTTAAGCAGCAGGTTTGATTGGACCGATGACATCCATGCCCCAAGCGGAGAAATGCCAGGGTGCACTTGTTGCATTGAGTTCATTGGGTGGCACTCGTATCATATCAGCATGTATTTGGCTCTGGTGACACTTCTTGACATACTTGATGCAGTCTGTTTCCATAGTCATCCAGAAATATCCCGCTCTTACTATTATTTTGGCTAAGACAAAGCCATTCATGTGCGGTTAGCAAGTTCCGACATGTATTTCCTCTAGCAATCTAGATGCCTCATTGGCATCAACACACCATAGTAACCCCAGGTCAGGAGTCCTTCTATACAGAATTCCTCCGCTTTGAAAGAAACGGTTGGCTTACCTTCGTAGTGTTCGCTTCTGAGTATGGGTTGCGTGCTCCGGATATTCTCCCTTTGCCAAGTATTCCTTGATGTCGTGGAACCATGGATTTCCATTAGTTTCTTCTTCAACATGAGCACAATAAGACGGTTGTTTATGAATTCCTATTGGGATATGATCGATGAAATTCTTATCTGGGTGTTGTATCATGGAAGATAAAGTGGCTAATGCATCTGCGAACTCGTTCGGAACCCTCGGAACATGTTTTAACTCTATCTTCGTGAAGCTCTTGATCAGCTCTTGTACACAGTACAAATATGGTAATATCTTGGTGTTCTTGGTAGCCCATTCTCCTAAAACCAAGTGCACGAAAAGATCGGAATCTCCAATTACCAGCAGCTCCTTGAACATTTATGTCAATAGCCGACCGGAGTCCCAAGATGCAAGCTTCATATTCCGCCATACTGTTGGTACATGGAAACTTGAGTTTTTGCGGATACCGGATAGTGTTGGCATGTTTCTGACACTAAGACAGCTCCAATACCCACTCCTTTGAAGTTTGCAGCTCCATCGAAGAACATCCTCCAACCATCATATGCTTTGGTGATGTCTTCTCCTACAAATGATACCTCCTCGTCGGGAAAATACGCTTTCAATGGTCGTATTCTTCGTCTACAGGATTTTCTACCAAATGATCTTCCAACGGTTGCCCTTTGACCGCCTTCTTAGTTACATAGATGATGTCGAACTCACCCAGCAATATCTGCCATTTTGCTAACTTTCTCGTAGGCATGGGTTTCTGGAAGATGTATTTCAGCGGATCCATCCTTGATATGAGATATGTGGTGTATGCACAATAGTAATGCCTCAGCTTTTGAGCAATCCATGTCAAAGCGCAACAGGTGCGCTCCAGCAAAGAGTAACGGGCTTCGTACGGTGAGTATTCCTTACTCAGATAATATATGGCCTGCTCCTTTCTTCCAATCCCATCATGTTGTCCCAAAACACAATCAAAATCCCTATCTAGTACGGACAAATAAAGCAACAAGGGTGTCCCTGATTCCGGTGGAACCAGAACAAGTGGTTTAGATAAATACTCCTTGATTTTATCGAAGGCTTTCTGTTATTCTTCAGTCCAGCTTGTTGCAGCATCTTTCTTCAGCATTTTGAAAACGGCTGATGTAGTTTAGACGCCCTAAGAAACTCATCACATATTTCTTATTCTTCGGAGGTGGCAAGTCCTGGATAACTTTGACCTTTTACGGGTCTAATTCAATCCCTCGGCGACTAACGATGAACCCTAATAACATTCCGGCAAGGACTTTGAAGGCACACTTTGCAGGATTCATTTTCAGATTGTACCTTCGAAGCCGATCAAAGAATTTCCTCAAATATGTTATATGATTTGTGCTTCTTCTAGATTTGATGATGATGTCATCCATGTACACCTCTATTTTCTTATGTATCATGTCGTGGAAAAGGTTGTCATGGCTCTCGTTTAGGTGGCTCAAGCATTCTTTAAACCAAATGGCATCATTTTATAGCAGTATATCCCCCATGGCGTGATAAAGTCTGTCTTCTCGGCATCATCTTCATCCATCCACATCTGTTGATACCCCGCGAAGCAATCTACAAAGGACGAGTTCATGCTTGGCACAGTCGATCAATATGTGTATATTGGGCAACGGAAAATCATCTTTGGGACTTTCGCTATTTGAATCTCGGTAATCAATGCACACTCTGACTTTCCCATGTTTCTTCGGAGCTGGCACAATGTTGGCCAACCAAGTCGGATATTCAACCACCCTGAGAACCTTGGATTTGATTTGCTTAGTGACTTCCTCTTTTATTTTCAAACTCATATTTGGCTTGAACTTCCTGAGCTTCTATTTTACCGGTGGACACATGGGATCTGTAGGTAGCTTGTGAGCCACTATGCATGTGCTCAAACCAGTCATATCATCGTAGGACCATGCAAAGATATCTTCATACTCTTTCAAGAACCAGATGTATTCTTCCTTCTCTGACAGCGATAGATGAACGCTTATACGTGATTCCTTGACTGTTTTAGAGTCCCCTAAGTTAATTGTATCAATCTCGTCTAAATTATACTTGGGCTTGTTTTAAATGTTTTCCAAATCACTGACAATCTCCTCAGGTGTTATATCATCTTCCAGATCCTCCGAGTCATTATCCTTATGTTGCGTTGTCTCATTACATGTCACAGTCGTAGGTTCATAGGGATAGGTAATAATAATGTTTTAGAGAGAAAATGTAAAGAATAACAATGAATACTAAAAATAGCAATTCATAAATAAAATCTTGAAAATGTCAACAAGCTCGATGACACGAGCAATTATTTCAAAACAAAATACGTTCAAAACAAAGTATTGAAAATGTCTTAGATGCTAAAAATTGCTTTAAAAATAATTGATGCTAATTTCCAGGATACCCAGGAACTCGACGGGCCGGGGATGGTGTAGCAGTTCAATTCTTGAGAACAGCTCCCTTTTCAATGGTCTGAATGGTAAGGTATTCTTCCTCCTCATCCTCCTCAACTATCACATTGCAATCCATGTCTTCATCATTTAGAAACAACTTTCTTATGCCAGCTAAGGCTTCATATTCTTCAGACCCCCACATCATGTCAGCTTGATGAAATGTCTGGTGCAAATGTGGTACTGGTTGTTCCAACGGATAATATGGACCACGCCATGGTGGCAACCAATCCTAGTACTCTTTTCAAGTATATTCATACCCAATCCCGAAAGTTGTACCATGACATTTTGGTTGCACCAGTTTGGTGATCCCTTGAAGATTCTTGCCGAGACCCTTGCCAGGTTCATACCCTGTCCATAGCAGTATACTTTCTATTTTGTTGCTCCACTATTTGTCATTTTCAATCGTGTTTACGCGCTCAATGCGATGGTATGTTTCTCCACTTAACCTCTTCCTATTCTCGATGACTGGAACAGTCTGATTGGTATAGATGGGATTACTCTCGTCTCTATAGATGATCACCTCCTCATGGTTCAACTCAAACTTCATGGCCTGATGCAGAGTAGAGGCTACTGCCTCAGTACCATGTATCCAGGGTCGTCCAAACAATAGATTGTAGGTAGCAGATATATCCAACACTTAAAACTCAACATCAAACCCGGTTGGGCCCATCTGTAGGCTGAGGTTGATTTCTCTGATTGTGGCTCTTTGAGATCCATCAAATGCTTTTACATTCATGCTTCTTGCTTGTATCTCGTGCAAGCCTTTACCCAACCTCTTCATATTGGTCAGTGGACATATATTTAGACTCGAACCCCCATCTATCAGGACCCTGATGATGAATTTACCCTCAAATTGCACTGTGATATGTAGTGCCCTGTTGTGACTTAGTCCTTCTGGTGGCAGCTCGTCTTCATTAAAAGTGATTTTGTGGCTTTCTAGTACTTGCCCGACCTTATTGGCCATTTGCCCACTGGTGATGTTGGTGGGTACATAGGCTTTATTGGGCACCTTCATCAGGGCATTCCTGTGTGTTTCAGAGTTTTGCATCAGTGATAAGATGGATATCTGAGCGAGAGTTTTGTTCAAATGATCAACCACAGAATATTCTCTCGCTTGAACTTTTATACAAAGGTCGCCATTGCTATTTTCAATGACAAACGACTTGGATGCAGCTCTTTTGCTTGTTCCTCCCAAGTGCTCAGGTGTATAAACCATGCTAGTTCTAGTCATGCCTTGAGCCGCACCTGTTTCTTACATTTTTTATTTTCCTTTCCTCCTTACTTCCGCCACATAATCCCATGGTATAGCATCAGACTTGTAAGATGGTGTGGGTGCTACCATCATGGTGAATGGTGTGGTTACCTCAACTTCAAATGGTACTGGTGCAGTTACCTCGACTTCCAGCGGTGCCTGGGTTTGTACCATAATGGGCGTGAGGGTGACTGGAGATGTTTTAGGATCATCCCCCTCCCGAATGAGTCCAATTGACCCTTCCGGATCCCATTCTTCATCGGTCTCTATCACATTTACTCCCTCACCTCTGTGATCTGGGAGAGGATTGTTACGAACATTGGGTGTAGCCTCCTTTTCCTGTATGACTTTAGTTTCGATTAATGTATGGATCTTGTCTTTCAGAGTGCGATACTCATCAATGATATGGCCCTTCATGCCTGAGTGATAGGCACATTTCTTGCTTAGGTTAATCCACTAAGATGAGTTTTCCATAGCAACAACGGGAATGGGAGTGACATAACCAACAACCTTAGTCTCTCATATAGTTGGTCTATGTGTTCAGCAATTGGAGTGTATTGTCTGCGTGGTCTTTTGGTTTTTGGTAATTTTTGCAAACGGGCGGTTGTGAGTGGTAATATGCTGGTTGGGTGTTATAAGTGTGGTAGGTGGAATCATGTTGTTGGTATCTGGGGTGTGAAGGATGGTATGTGGGTGGAGGTGTTTGGTATGTGAGAGGAGACTTTGGACCTTGGGCTACCGTTACACCACCTACTTCTTTCTTATTAGAGATACCTCCTGACTGCAAAGCTTTATTTTGGCCTAGAGTGCTTCGAAATTTGTCACCATTCCGCTCTTGATCCCTTCTTCTATTCTTTTTCCCAACTTGATAATGTTAGAGAATTTATGGTTTTCAATAACCATCAGCCTTTCATAGTATTGCAGGTCTTGAGCTCTGACGAAGAACTTATTCAACTGTTCTTCTTCAAGTGCCGGGCTTTCTTTCGCAGCTTCTGATCTCCATCGAGTAGCATACTTGTGGAAGGTTTTCCATTGGTTTCTTCTTGAGATTTTGAATGTAGAAAACGTCTGGTGCATTTTCTGTGTTGAACCTGAATCGGTCCATGAAGTCTGACGCCATGCTCACCCAATTAACCCACTTATTCGGGTTCTGACTTATGTACCAAGACAAAGCATCTCCTGTGAGGCTCCTCATGAACAACATAATACGAATTTGTTCATCTTTTCCAACTCCTACAAGTTTTCCACAATATGTTCTTAGATGCACTTTCGGATCACTAGTTCCGTCGAACATTTCGAACTTAGGAGGTTTGTAACGCTCCAGCAGTTCTACATCTGGTTGGATGCACAAGTCTTCATAATGCAAACCTTCAATGCCCTTGCCACCTTCGACACTCTAAACTCTGCTAGTGAGCTTCTTGAGTTCTTATGCCTTGTTCTTGATGAGCAGTTCCTTCTCGGTGGATTCCGGTATATATAGGGTTTGTTGTGGGGTGTGGGGTAAAGTTTCCACATATATGGGATTGCTTTGGTGGACTCCGGGAATCTGGGCATAATGGCGGTCATTGGTTGAGTTTTGGGGATCAGGAGTAGGTTGCGGTGCGTTCTGAGGAGTGTGGTAAGTGGTGGTTTGTGGGTATTGAGTTGGATAGTGATGGTGTTATTGAGGAGTAGGTGCCGGTGGAGGATTATGGTTCTGAGGAGGTGTTGTGTATTGATGTGGTGCGGGAGGATTCAAAGGTGGATTTTGGTTCTTTGTGTTTTGGGGAGATACCGGGTTTTGGTTTGGGTTTTATTGGTTGTATCAGGGACGTTTAAGGTGAGGGAAAGGTTTGCCAAGTTTCGGCCCTGCTCGAGTTCTCCTTGTAGCTCCAGTATATTTTGTTCCAGGTGTAAGACCAATTCGTTCTGTGCTGGAGTACTTTGACCATCCGAAGTTTCAACGTTTTCTGCATTGTCTTTTCTGATACAACTTAAATCGTCCAGTTTTCCTTTCCCTTTGCTTCTGCCTTTCGGATCACTTGATGGAGGAGGAGGTAGAGGATCTTTGGATCTAGTGTGAAATGCAGATGATGCCAGTATGCACTAACCAACCTTGGGGAATGGGAATAATCAAAAGAAAGAAAAACAAAACGTAACCAAGTCAGTAAGGGATATTGTAAGAATGATTGTAATATTGAACATGCTTTGCAAAATCATGTAATAAATTTGCGTCCTAATTTGGGGGACCTCGATGTGCCCGAAGTAGGCCTAAGTGACACACAGGCTTGGAGAAAATTGATGCCAATAATTGTGTCATTTCATTAATGCGAAAATGAATCAAATCCTTACTAAATCGACAATAATAAGAAAGTTACTAATGGCATTTGCCTTACTACAATCGAAATCTAAAACTAAGCTAGAAAGCAGTAAAGAATATCACTTCCTAATCTACTCGGCCCCAGAAGTACCTTCCCCGTGCTTGGCACTCTTGACTCCACCGATCAGGTTTCCCAGGTCGCGCATGTCCAACAACATCTAAGCCTTTGCTAGATGCCCTCCTTCATTTCCATCCGTGTTTTGACAATTTTCAAGCCTCTTCCTCATCTTTCCCTCAAGCTCCATCAACCCTTGCTCCAGATATTCCAATCTCTTTGTTGATTTAGTGGCAATTTCCCTCCATTCATTGATCGCTTCCATATCCACTTTGTGTTGTTCCAGATGCCTAGCTTTAGACTCGAAGACCATTTTGTGTAACCTCCAATACTTGACTTGTGCTTCAGCAGCGTTATCTATGATCCTGTTTTTTAGATTAATTCTCGGCTTGACGTATCCTGCTATATCGTCTACCAGTCATGATGTGTAGAAGTACACATGACCATCATGATACATGTCTAGCTCAATAGTATCCTTTTCCACAATGACCTTCTGATTCCACATATGTTGTGCCTCGAACTCGAATGGAATGACGTCCCCCTTAAAATCTGCTTTGTACTGGACCATGTTGGAAACCTGAGGTATAACCTATTTTCTTCTCTCTTGTCTCATTACCTTTATGGAGCATAAGGATAGATACCCCTCAACCCGATTAGTACCAGATGAGTAGTCTCTCTTGACCTGATGATGAACTCACTACTAGGAAACCATTCAAACATCTAATGTACCTGCTCGTCTGTCATATTGCTGAAGAAATGCACCCAACTCACAACATTTCCAGGTTGTGACAACCTGTCTAGGATAAATGTCATTTTCTTTGGGTGATGGTAAGCTATGTAGTCGTTCAATGGTCTTCGCAGAAGCTCTTGGCAATATTCTCCCCTCTGAAAATGTTCCAATAACCGGACTTGCAATAATAGCTTACAACCTTCGAAGTGCCGGAATCCCTGCTTGCACCGATCTAGAGCACGATACATTTCAGCCAAGATAATAGGGATGATAGTATAGGTTTGTCCCTCAATGCCTTCCATCAGGGTCCTGGCGACCATGGCTAGACGAGTGTGGATCCTTCCCCCTTTCATCCGAAATAACCCTAAGAAGCAGACAATGAACACACAAACTCGACGGTGCGTCCAACCCAAGGAAGTAATGGCAAGTTCATCATGATGAAGGCGATATGACTTGTGGTGCACATAATGCTCATAAAGGAAATCAAATGGGAAGTATGACTTCTTCAAACAAAGCAACTCATCATTTTTCTTGAAACCTGGAATTTTTAGAAAACCGCGAGGGGTGCGATTCTATGGAACTAATAACCCTGGACTATCACATGGCATCTTAGCGAAGCCTCCTATTTCTTCTAGGAGAGGAGTCATTTTTATATCACCAAAGTGGAAGACATGCCTTTTCTCATCCCAAAACATAGTGGCAGCCTCAATCAATGCTCTGTTTGGTCGGATGTCTAGCAAGGAGGGTAAATTACCAAGGATCCTTCTCACGTGATTCTTGTCACTAGGTGCGAGATTTTTCCACCAATCAAGCAGCAGAGGTGGGATATTTTGGACCATGCCGAACCTGGAGACTTCGTGCTTCATTTTTTGCAAGCAAACAAAGTTAGCCTTTCCCCCCCCCCCCTCCAGATTCATTTTCTGCAAGCAAATAAAGTTAGCTTTTCCCCCCTCCAGATTCGACTATTCACACACTAATGATCAACATTTTGGTATATTTTCTCCAAGTAATACACATAACATGACGGTGTCTAACGGGATTATGGAAATCCCGTCGGACTTTGGACAAGGTTTATCTTAGCGGGCTATCACGTTAACAACGTTCTAACTCGTACTAGGTTTAACATGATGCATGTACATTTAATGTTGGAGTAAGATTTCTAGAATGGCCTAGATTGGTACTCTCAAGTGGACAACTGGAGAGGTAAAGGCACGGGACAATCGACTACACCACTGATTGACTAGTCTACTGCAAATAAGCCTTTCTGATATAAAAGGGTAATTTTGGAAGGGCGCAGACACTCATTAAGCGCCACTATGTTGATAATTGGAACGAATGGAGTATGATGTGGAGCATGATTTTTTCAGAGATAATAACATATTGCCAAGTATTTGCATGATAAATATGTAAAAAGTGGTAAATACAGTATTAAGGTAAAACATGAAAAACATAAAAGAAAGACAAAGGAAAAAGTTAGTTCGTGGAATATACACGAGAATTAATAAAGCAAACAAGGGAGTAGGGACGAGAGAGGCATGATATAGCAGTCATTTAACAGAGGAAGAGCAGTTATAGCAAATAAGGGTGAATAGGGAAAAAGGACGTGCATGGTATAACAAATTTAAGCAAATAAAGGTAGAGAAGGGAAGGGATGTGCATGTTACAACGGATTTAAACGAATAAGGGTGAATACGGAAATGGGTGTGCATGTAATAGAAAAATTTAACAAATAAAGATGGAAAAGGAATGTGCGTTTTATAAAAAAGAAAATAATCCACATAAGCCAAGTTCATTATGGTAAAAGCCAAAGTGTAAATCCCCAGCAGAGTCGCACCCTGCTTTCTCGCAAAAGCGGGTTTCGACATCGTGACAACTCCTTTTGGATGGGAGATAGAGTGCAAAAAAGAAGAAGAGTCGCCACCTTATGGTTTTGAGGTGCGTTAGGGCACCTATTATGCAAATAACTTTGTTTGACTAGTCGACGCCACCAAAGATCGGGTAAGGGCTCAAATTACCTCAAAGAGAAGGTGTTAAGTACTCTTCGAGGTCCACAACAGTGGGTCTTGGCCGAACTTAAGACTATGTGGATTATAATTAAGCATGATAAACATAGAGAGTACATGTCAAATTTATTATAACACAATAAGGATTACAAGGATATAACTACAACAGTCTATATTAGAAGACTACATGTATAAAGAAAGAAAAAGGGGGGAGGGGGTCATAAGTTTTTTAGCCTAAAGGATCACCCCGTGAAACATAAATAATACTTCGCAACTCCATTGATGTAGGGAAATTACCCATATTATACAGAGAGAACAAACTACCATCTCTTGCTACCCGATTAGTATGTTTAAGTTGTTTAACTAAAAGCGTTCTAATTCAATTCTAAATCGTACCCTATGTGTGCACTACCCGTCCCATGCCTATGGTCCTGGAGGCATTAGACCTCTATTTATGGTGGTTCTAGACATAACTTAGGCTGCTCAAATGATAAAACTAGGCGACATACAAAACAAATTAGACTTCAAATATCGGAAGTTAAGTGCTCAAGTTAGCCTCCACACTTAGAAAACAAATGCACGCAAAACAAGTTTTCATGTTAGGCAGTTTCAGAATTAAAATCTTTAAGCCCTATAGACATGATTTCTAGGTGAACTTGGATTTGAACGTGCATATATAACATTACTGCCTTTAGTGTCTTAGACGAGGAGGCAGTAGACCATTTGTTGTTAACACTGGTTTTAGATACCAGTTTTAGAAAAGTGATTTTGTCCTATAGGCATGATATCTAATAGCGGCATAGTTAAACAAATGAGAATAGTTCTGGGAACCCAGCCTTGACAACGGGATAAACAATAGTAATCGAGTGACAATATCCTATAGGCAGGATCTCTAGCAATTGGCATCAAACCTGATTTTATAATACCTTATCCCTATGAGCATGTTATCTAGGCGCAGCAATATGATAATGATAACAATAGCTAATTGGTTAATTAAGGTCCTATAGACATGATTTCTAAGCGAGGATAAGTAAAACATAAGTTAGCATAGTCCTATAGGCATGGTATCTAATAGTTAAACGGATTGAAAGAAAGTTCATTGGCATTTGTTTCCTATAGGCATGCAGTCTAGTAACACGTAGAAGTAGACATAGAAATAAATGAAGCGTTCGAACTCATGATTTGATGGTAGACGAGTAGTGTGTGTGTGTGTGTGTGATTCTCCTAATGACATGATTTCTAACAGTGCACATAGAAATTGAAAGGCATATATAGCATGTTGGAGAACAAGTAAATCATATGAGTCCTATAAGCATGCTTGCTACCCCTTCATGCAAACATTAAGTTTACTTGTTTCCCCCATTTCACTAACACCCCCAATTATTTATTACAAAGTTATAATAGACCTAATAATGAATGTAATTACAAGGGATTATACAAACAATAACATGGGACCTATAACAGGCCCAAAAGAAATATCTAATGTTTCTTGGGCCTTCCACAAAACTTCTTCTTTACCAATTAGAATACCTAGGTCCCAAAAGGAAACCATATCCATTAGATATCCCAACCCAAAACAAGACAATCACATATTGACCACATGACCAAACAAAACAGCTTGCATGTTCAATAGATAAAATGAGGGAAGAGAGTGTCAGAGATAGCTCAGGTCTTAGAAGTAAAGGGATTGGAAAAGAACCCCAAATCCTAGTGTGATAGAGTTCACAATGGTCTCAAATGGACCCCGAGCAGTGCTCACACTAAGGAGGACAATAGTAAGAGTCTTGGTGGCCTTGGCTTTCAGCCGACCAAGAATGATAGGTTCAGAATAGAATAGGTAACATATGAGAGTGAGTGGACAATGATTAAGGGACAAAATTTGAGGAAATACACTTTTAGTTTGAAAAATAGAAATAGCAGAGTTGAGAACACAGAACAGTTAATCAAGAAGGTCAACAAGACTTAGAAGCAGCTTCAACACAGCAAGTAGAAAGCACATGGAGAGTTAGAGGGGGATCAAGTTCCCTAAGATTGCAAGATCATACAAAGGTGCATAATATGAAACAAGTTTAAGTAGGGCACTAACTTAAGAGGTTTAAAGCTTAAAGGTCCAAATTATGCGAGGGATTCATCACAATACCATAAGAAGGACATGCTAATTATCACTAGGCAAAACAGTGTCAAACATGGTGTGTTTGAGATAACCATTCTAAAGGTTTCAAACGGTTACTAAGGATATAGGATTAAACAAAACAAAGACATGTTATGAGACACATTAATAAGGGAGAAGATCATAGTTGATAGAAAAGGTCTTAACATAGATTAGAAGATGTTACATATGCAAGTCTGTCATTACAGAGATTCAGAACAGAGTGAGAAAGCAAGCTCATGTCAAATAGCAAACGTAGGCATTCAGGTATTGACACAATAGACTAATGAACTTAAAAAGGTCCAATTTATTCAGATGAAGCACATTCGAATAACATACCTCAGAATTGGAAACTTTTAGGTAAAATTAAATACTAAAGAGGTTCAAAACAAATGAAAAACTAACAAAGTTGCATACAAGAATAGCCCAGAACACATTAGCTAAACGAACTTAAGAAGGGTTCAAATTATTCAAATTAGGCATAAACATGTCTCAGAACTGGCAGCATTAGGTGACATAAAGCTAAAGAGGCTCAAAGCAAGTGTAAAGCTAACAAAGTTGCACACAAAAGTAGCTCAGAAACACATTAAGCCATGAATTTCAGAAGTAAGAATATGCAAATCATAGACACATAAGAACGAATTTCAAAAGCCAAGCGACTTACTAGTTAAACAGACAATAAGAAAGAACAAAATTCCACAGTATCCTGAATCAACAAAGGGCAAGAACCCAGAATCTTAATGCGTCAAAGTTTCCAAGGGCTTCAAAGGAACCCCGGGCAGTGCTCGCACCAAGAAAAGGTCGAAAAATCAAATCCCAGTGGCCATGGCTTTCTGCAGGCCAAGAACCAACGTACAAAACAAGAGAATGAAGGAATAACAGAACAAATATCTTCTATTTTTTTAGTGAAATCGAACAATTAAAAGGTCTGTCTTAAAGAGGAACGGGGGAGGTTTATATAGCAGTAGCAATCTGGCAACAAACAAGGAAATACTGTAAAATCAACATAAATAAGGAAATAATATAAAGCAGGATCAGCAAAAGTCAGATTAGGGAAAATTTCGGTAAACTCTAGTTGACAGAAACCGGAGATTAGCCGGAGATCTTGGCTAATCTGACCCAATATAGCCTTGCCATGATGCATATTGACGAGACTTTGTCCAGATTCAAGCGATTGAAGTTGAACGGATCCAAATCTGAGAGATGGTACTTGCCAAGTTTAGGCAAGTACTAAGTGATAAGGGGGAATGGCTATGGGTCGTTGATCGTTTGAGATCAACGGACAGGATTAAAGGAGAAACAGGGCGGGTCACGGAACGGGTCCCGACCGGGTTATAACTAAAGGGGTCGTTTGGTCTTGGGCCAAGGGGTTGGGCTAAGGATACTGGGCCAATTTTTGTCCAAAAATTGGTTTAAATCTGAGCCACTATTTAAATATGCAAAATTTATGAGAAATAATTTATAAAAATGATTAATAAATAAAATATTATTTATGCACTAAAATCATTAAAAATAATAATTTAGCATAATAAAAATATAAAATTCTATTTTGATACAAATAATATAAATAAAAAGCAATTATGTATGAGTATAGGCTATTACTGCAAAATAGTGCTCATAGCTTTAAAAATGCTAATGTAATTATATTAAATGAAGTAAAAATATTTGAAACATGTATTATATGTGAAAATAATAATTTTAGGTAACTAAGTCATCACAAAATAATTTGAAGGAGTAATTAATAAATTTTCAAGTAATTTAAATGCAAGAAAATTAATTTCAAAGCTATAAAATCATGGAAAATTATAGAAAATGCTTGTATAGATTTTGTAAACTAAATAATGATGAAAAAATAATGTTTTGAAAATATATATACCATTTGAGAAATATGAGGGCAAAATTGGGTATCAATAGGTGCAAAGATTATCCCGCACCTACGTGACCGCACATGCGGCAGGAAGACCGCAAAAGCGGATTTGGACTATGGATCTGGGTTCCGCAGAAGCGGAGGTTTTTCTCGTAGAAGCGAGTTCGCAGGTGCGGAGATAGACGTAGAAGCGGGCTTGGAGTCGCTCCTGCGAGGCAGCAGAAGCGGCTAAGTAAGCCGCAAAAGCGATATCGCTGGGCAGAACATATATATACGAGGGTTTCGAGATTTTCACCATTTCTAACATTTTGAGATCAGATATTTGAGAGGATTTTCAAGGGGATTCTTAAGGTAAGTCCCTTGTGCTCGTTTTTTATGAATAATCTTGTTTCCTCATTGATTTTCCCACCTAATAAGTGTGTTTTTGTGGTGTAATTTGGGGATTTGAGGCTAGGGATTTGGAGAGGTTAATTGGGGGATTTGGGTGTCGATTCGGTGTCGGATTTTGATAAATTTTGTGTGGTTAGACTTGTTGTTGAATGAACTTTCGGGTTTTGTGATTTTTGTTGGATTTCGATACGTGGGCCCGGAGGCCAGCTTTGAGCCGATTTCAGATTTTTTATTAAAACTTCATATTTTTCTTATGGAAATTGTTTCCTTAGCCCGTGTTGATTGTATTGTATTGTTTGTGGCTAGATTCGAGACGTTCGGAGGCCTAATTGTGAAGCAAAGGCGTATTGGAGTAGGGATTTTGCTCGGATTGAGGTAAGTAACAATTCTAAATCTGGTTTTGAGGGTATGGAAAGCCATATTTGTGTTATGTGATTGGTTTTGAGGTGACGCACATGCTAGGTGACGGGCGTGTGGGCGTGCACCGTAGGAATTGGGACTTGCTCCATTCCGTGGAAACTGTGAAGTTGAATAACTTGTTGCTAGCTAGATACTATCCATGTTTTATAGATATTTAACTGTAAATCATGCTAGAAATCATGTTTAGGCTATGTGTTGGTACTGTTGGGACTCACAGGGTCCGTGTACATGTTGAATTACCTGTTATTTGTTGTTTGCACTCAGTATCATATTCTACTTGTATATCATATCTTAGTATTTATTATTCCTTGTTGATACAGCATATTATTGTTGTTTGGGGATAATTTTCACACTTTTGAGAGCCCGGGAGACTAGAGAGGTTGGTGATTGAGTTAGCTCCTGAGTGGCGAGCTGTGAGAAATATGTATATATGTGGATCGGGTTGCACTCCGCAATGAGCCTCAGGGTTGTATATATGTGGATCGGGTTGCACGCCGCAACGAGCCTCAAGGTTGTATATTTGTGGATCGGGTTGTGCGCCTCAACGATCCTTATGGTTGTATATATATTGATGGGACCGGGATACACGCCGCAGCAACATAGCGCTTGGGATGAAGGAGCCCCTCCGGAGTCTGTACACCCCTAGTGAGTGCAGGTACCTATTGAGTATGAGTGTTGAGTACCGAGTGATGAGATATTGATAAAGATTGAGTGATTGTTGCTCTGAGAGGATGATCTTGATGTCATTATTGGTACACTTAGCTACCATATATAACTTTCTTGAAGTTTATGAAAGGTGTTATATTCTGTTTTACTCGAATTTGATATGAGATAGTTGATTTGGCCTAAATTGTCGAACTTAAAAGCATGCATATTTTCTTATGTTGAATTCTGAAGTTGAACTATAATTGCAGAGCTCATCACTACTTTCACCTCTTTATCTAGTATTGTTACTTACTGAGTTGGTTGTACTCACGTTACACCCTGCACTTTGTGTGCAGATCCAGGTGTTTCTGGACAAGGGGGGTTTGTTACCTCACACAGCTCATCTTTGGAGACTGCGAGGTAGCTGCCCGGCATTCGCAGTCCTTGTTATCACCTTCTCTATCTTTCCTTTTTATTTTATCTAGTTTCAGACTATCTTAGACAGTGTTTTCCAAAACTATAATACTTAGATGCTCATGTGCTCTGTGACACCCTGATTTGGGAGTGTTTTTCCGCGTTGTGTTCGGATATTTTATCTTGTTTACAAGAAGTTGTTGTTTAAACTACTTTAAAAAACCATTTTTGTTGAAGTGTTGGAGTTATTCATAAATGTCGGTTTTCCTAGTGCCATAATAGGCGTCATCACGACATGTTAGGATTTTGGGTCGTGACAAGTTGATATCAGAGCCTAGGTTACATAGGTCTCACGAGTCATGAGCAGGTTTAGTAGAGTCTTGCGGATTGGTACGGAAACGTCTGTACTTATCTTCGAGAGGCTACCGAACCCTTAGGAAAACTTCATATTCTTGTATTCTTGTCATCCAGATTTGCTGATTCCGGTAACTAAACTTCTGTTATTCTATTCTCTCACAGATGGTGAGGACACGTACTACCGGAATGATGGAAAACCACTAGTACCACCAGTTAGGGTTGTAAGAGGCCGAGGTTGTGGTACGCGGTAGGGGCAGGGGTGCATCTCGTACATCAGCTAGGGCGGCATCTGCAGACCCACCAGTCGCTCCAGCCCAGGAGTAGGTACCAGATACAGTTGAGCCAGTTGAGGCACCAGCTGTGCCAATCGTGATTCCAGGCCTTCAGAAGGTGTTAGCTCAAATTTTGACCATGTGTACTAGTTTTGCTCAGGCGTTCTCTGTTTCGGCCACAACAGCCACTTCTCAGGCTGGGGGAGGTGCCCAAACTCCCACCCCCGTACACCAGAGCAGGTGATGTAGGGACTCCAAACACCGGGGTCACCATTTTCCCAGCTAGTTGCAGCTACTCAGGACCATGTAGTTCATGCTATGACTGATGACGAGCAGAAGAGACTAGATAGGTTTGGGAGGCTCCGACCTCCATCTTTCAATGGGGCAGAGTCGGAGGATGCACAGGGCTTCTTGGACATATGTGAGTGGATTATTCACACATTTTGTATCTTGGAGACCAGTGGGGTCTCTTTCACTACTTTTTAGTTGATTGGGGCTGCCTTCAATTAGTGGGAGGCTTATGAGAGGCGCAGGCCGGTCGATGCAGCACCACTTATATGGAAAGAGCTCTTTGTTCTCTTCTTGGAGAAGTTCATGCCGCACCTCGCAGAGAGGAGCTGCGCAGACAGTTTGAGCAACTACGTTAGGATGGCATGTCTGTGACATAGTACGAGATGAGGTGTTCTGAGTTGGCTCATCACACAGTTTTGTTGGTTCCCACTGATAGGGAGAGAATTAGGAGGTTCATCGATGGTCTCACATATAATATGTGGTTGCTTATGACTCTAAAAAGGGTATCTAGTGGTACTTTTGATGAGGTAGTCGACATTTCTCAGCAGATAGAGATGGTCCACAGTCAAGAGCAGGGTGAGAGGGAGGCCAAGAGGCCTCGTGGACCAGGTGGTTTCAGCGGTGTTCCTTCTGGGGGTCAGTTCCATCACGGCAAGGGTCGTCCCTATAGGCATGCTTTGACGGCTCGTCTAGTTCGCCGTGGTGCATCATCCGACCATTGTTCTTACAGTTCTCATCAGGGCCAATCATCTCTCAGTGTCCTTCCAGCTCAGAGTTCGTCTCGTGCTCCAATGGTTCAGGGCCCATCTATGCCAGGTTCTTTTACCAGCTATCCCGGTGCTCGGGGCTCCCTTTAGTCCCCACCACCAGCACCGGGGAATTGCTACGAGTGTGGGGATTTTGGTCATATTAGGAGATATTGCCCCCGCCTTACAGGAGGCCCAGCTCAACTGACGAGTCAGACTACGACTTCAACACCAGTTACTTCACCACCCACATAGCCAGCTCGGAGTGGGGCATAGTGAGCTAGGGGTCGCCAAGAGGGGGAGGCCGATCAGGTGGAGGTCAGGCCCGACTCTACGCTATTCCTGCCAGACCAAATGTTATTGCTTGAGATGCAGTGATCACAAGTATTGTCTCAATATGCCACAGGGATGTATCTGTATTATTTGACCCTGGTTTCACTTATTCATATGTATCATTGTATTTTGCTCATTATTTAGATATGACCTGTGAGTCCTTAGTTTCATCTGTTCATGTATCTACGCCAGTGGGCGATACTATTGTTGTAGACCGTGTATATCAGTAGTGTGTAGTGACAATTGGGTGTATGGAGACCAGAGTTGATCTCTTATAGCTTAGTATGGTTGATTTTGATGTGATCTTAGGTATGGACTGGTTGTCTCCATGTCATGTTGTTCTAGATTTTCACGCTACGACCGTGACGTTGGCGATGCCGGGGTTGCCGTGGATTGAGTGGAGAGGTACTCTAGACTATATTCCCAGCAAAGTGATTTCATATTGAAGGCCCAGCGGATGGTTGGGAAAGGTTGTTTCTCTTATCTGGCCCAACTATAAACTATAACGATAAGGGAGACGAGTTCTTCACTGTCAAAATTAAGTGCCCCATGTCTGAAATCCTCAAAAATACAATCATTCGGAAGCAGAAGTGGAAGTTTTCCGTAAAGGATTGCCTTTTGCAAATTCCTATATTGTTAGTTTACTAGTGGTTCAGTTGAATCAGTTTAGTTGTGGTGTGATGGGTTGTATACTATTTTGATGATCTAACAAACTTTTATATGAAGAACCAGACAAAAGAACCTGATATGTAGACAGCATAACCAGTCAGCTCTAACTCAAGGAATTCTGGACAATGCACTGTTAAACATACAAGGACCAGTTGAAGGACATGATTCCTAGACAGACTCATAGACGAAAGTACAGGTCAATTCTACAGCTGTAAAACGTTATGGCAGAAAAGTGACTACCTGCAACTGTACACGCTACAGTGCAGTAACAGTGCAACAGTCACTTCTCATTGGTTGTGAAGTGTACTTTCAAGATATGAGACATCCTTCTTGGAATGTGGCAAGGTCTTTAATATCTTGTTTGAAGAAAAACAAGATATTCACTTGAGCATTTACTAAGAACATTCTCTCAAGCATTGAAGTGGTTTCTAGCATTGAAGACTCAAGTGTTTCAAGAGCAAGAAGACAACTCCACTAAGACGGACCAGTTTCACATTGTGTCGTTAGGGTCTTTTAGTTGAGTTGTAATCTTGCATTTTGTTCTTCATTGTATCCTACTTGCTTTTGTAGAAGAAACTTGTAGGAATCCCTTTTCTTAAAGTTCTCATATCGCTGTAGTGACTAGTTAGTCATAAGCAAAAGTCTTTGTAACTAGATAGTAACAAAGTGGCTTGTAATAGTGATTACAAGTTAGTGTGTTGAAGTCTTTGTAAGAAGTACATTACAAAGTGGCTTATAATAGTTTAGATTACAAGTTAGTGAATTTGAAATCCTACAACTGTAGGCCGTGGTTTTTGTCCCCTTAAGTGGGATTTTTCCACGTAAAAATCCCCTGTCTCTTCACTTGCTTTCTTGGTATATCTCTGTGGGAACTAGTAGAGGACCTGGTAACTTTACTGTTTAGTGGACTCATAGAAACTATCAATTGGTATCAGAGCATGCTCTCTAAACGGTTAACACCTAGAAAGGATCTGTAATGGCTGCTCCACCAAACTTCGAAGAAAGACAATCAACATATCGACCTCCTAGATTCAACGGTCAGTACTATGGGTGGTGGAAGACCCGTATGCATGACTTCATAATGGCTGAAGATTCTGAGTTATGGGACATCATTTGTGATGGTCCTCATGTTCCTATGCACAAGGTTGGAGAGGATGATCTGCTGGAGCCAAAAACCAGGAAGGACTACACCGATGCTAACAGGAAAGCAGTGGAAAGGAATTTTCGTGCAAAGAAAATTCTAGTGTGTGGTATAGGACCTAATGAGTACAACAGGATATTTGCATGTCAATCAGCCAAAGAGATTTGGGAAGCCTTGCAGACAGCTCATGAAGGAACGAGACAAGTGAAGCAGTCTAAAATCGATATGCTCACTACTGAGTACGAGTTGTTCAGGATAAAGGATGATGAATCCATACAGGATATGCATAACAGATTCACATCCATTATCAATGAGCTTCACTCTCTAGGAGAAGTCATTCCTAGGAACAAGCTAGTGCGAAAAATCTTGAGTGTTCTGCCTAGCTCCTGAGAAAGCAAAGTCAATGTTATCACTGAAGCAAAGGACTTTCAAGCTTTAACAATGGATGAGTTGATAGGAAACTTGAAAACATATGAGATGAAAAGGAAAAAGGATAGTGAAAGAAGAGAACCAAAGAAGGAGAAGAACCTGGTTCTTCAAGCGGAAAAGCTTGAGTCAAGCGAAGAGGACAATGACATGGCTTATCTCACCAAGAGATTTCCCAAAGATGGTTCGAAGGAACGGGGGAATACCAAGAAGAGGCAGCTCAAGCAAGCCTAGAAACTATGACTTGTGTCATAAATGTGGTAAGCCCGGACACTTCATAAAAGATTGCCCGCTCCTGAAGCAAGACACCTACAAGCACAACACTGACAAAGCTGTGAAGAGGAACCAGGTCCCTGACAAAAGATTCAGCAGAAAAAACGCAGCTGACAACGTTGTGAAGCAGGCTCTTGCTGCTTGGGGAGATTCATCAAGCGAATCAGAAGAGGAACCTGAAGCAGAAAACAGCTCTATGATGGCAGTTGAGAACAAGGCTAAGGAGTATGACTCATTGTTTACTCTTATGGCTCAATTTGATGAAGAAGAAGAAGATGATGACATAGATGAGGTAAACTTCAGGGATGTTCAGAGAAATCTGAAGTCCTATTCTCCTAAAAAATTAATGTCATTGTCAAATGTTCTCATTGATACTTATTACAGCTTAGTTGAAGATAAGGATTCATTGACCATAGAACTAGGATAAATGGAACAAACTAGAGATGATCTAGTTGTGTGTGTGGTTGACTTGAAAGAAACTATAGGAAACCTTGAAAGAGAGAAAGAGTCTCTAATGTGTAAAATCAACAGTGTTGAGAATGAGAAAGATGACCTAATGGTGGTGGTTGTAGACCTTAAGGATACCATAAAAAATCTTTAAAAAGAAAAGAAAGTGATAGAAGAAAAAACAAGAAAGGTAGAAAATGAGAGAGATGATCTAACTGTAGTGGTGGTAGATTTGAAAGAAACAGTGGAGAATCTAAGCGATGAAAAGGTTAGCCTGAGTGTGAGGATTGATGTTGTTGAGCAGGAAAGAGATGACCTTCTTGTAGTAATCACAGACTTAGAGGAAACCATTCAGGGACTTAGACTAGAACCTAGTTCCTCGAGTGTGGATAAAGGAAAGGAATTAGCCAGTAAAAAATATATCAAGCTTGAAAAAGAACTGAATGAGGCCAAAAAAAGTATATGCAATGAGGTTGAGAAAAATAGGGACTTGCAAGCTGAAGTGAGCAAAATAAAATCTGATCTTAAAAAATCACTGAACTGGACCTGGTCCACAGATGCTGTCACTGCCATGTACTTTAACAACTGTGGAAACAGGCAAGGGATCGGGTTACAAAAGGAGAAAACTCCCTACAACCCACACAGCAAATATGTCACAGTCCCAAGCAATTGGCTTTGTACTCATTGTGGGAACAACGGGCACTTCAAGGAAAGCTGCCCAGCCAGGGATCAATCAGTCCAGAAAAACAAGATGTTTGCAGGCAAGAGGAATACAAAGCAGGGACCAGGTCCCAGCAAGAAATATCAATTCCTGCCGGCATGGACTAGAAGAGTTCTTATTCATCCTTTTCCTAACTACAAGGGACCCAAACTTGTTTGGGTTCCTAAATATAACGATTGACTTAATTGTGCAGGGATCAGTGAGAGGAACTGGACTACAATGGATCATGGACAGCGGATGCTCAAAGCATATGATTGGAAATACTATGGATTTTCTCTCATTGAAAGCCCTGCAAGGAGGGATGTATCCTTTGGGAATGGAAAGAATGGATACATCCTTGGTGTTGGAAGAGTTGGAAAGTCTCTGGAGCACTCAATTGAAAATGTGTACTATGTGGATTGCTTGATATATAGTTTATTGAGTGTTTCTCAAATTTGTGATAAAGGAAACAAAGTGGAGTTCTTGTCCAAAGTGTGCACTGTTACTAGCCTAGTAACTGGAGAAGTGGTGATGTTAGCCAGGAGACACAAGAACATCTATGTTGCTGATTTTGAATCATTGGAAGCTGGTGAAGTGAACTGCTTGAAAGCAGTTGATAATGATGCAGAGCTTTGGCATAGAAGGTTGGGTCATGCCAGCTTTTCCCTCCTGAACAAGCTGATAAAGAAGGACCTGGTTCGTGGTATGCCAAACTCCAAGTTCAAAGAGCACAGAGTCTGTGATGCGTGCGCCAAAGGAAAACATGTGAGATCATCTTTTAAGCCTAAGAAAAATGTTAGCACATCCAGACCTCTTGAACTACTTCACATGGATTTCTGTGGGCCCATGAGAATTCCAAGCAGAGGTGGAAAGAAATACATTTTTGTGATTGTGGATGACTACTCAAGATTCACTTGGACATCATTTCTTAGAACGAAAGATGAGACGTTTGAAGTATTTGTGGCTTTTGTAAAGAAAATCCAAGTAAAAATTGACTTAAAGGTAGCTTGCATCAGATCCGACCATGGAACTGAATTTGATAATGCAAAATTTGATGAGTTTTGCACTGAAAATAGAATCACACACAACTTCTCAGCACCATAGGACTCCTCACCAAAATGGAGTGGTGGAAAAGAAGAACAGGACTCTGGAAGATATGGCTCGAACAATGTTAATCGATAGTGGGATTGCTAAGAACTTCTGGGCAGAAGCAATCAACACTGCTTACTACTTGGTGAACAGGTGCATGATCAGGTCCTTCCTGAACAAGACCCCTTATGAACTGCTCAATGGAAGAAAGCCAAAAATAACCCATCTGAGAGACTTTGGTTGCAAGTCCTATGTGCTAAACAATGGGAAGGATCAACTAGGAAAGTTCAATGCCAAGAGTGATGAGGGAATCTTTTTGGGATATTCCTCTCAAAGAAAAGCTTACAAAGTGTACAACGAAAGAATCCAATGTGTAGAAGAGAGTGTTCATGTACTCTTTAATGAGACTCCTTCCTCAAACAGGGACAAAAATGGTGATGATCAAGACAATGAACCACTCTTGGTTCCTGGAGAGATTTCTGACGTCTCAAATGACAAAGCTGACATGATGAGTCAAGCTAAGGAGATGAGTGAAGACAATGCATCCTCTTCCTCTGGTCCACAGGAGGAACTAGGTACCCCAATCTCTCCCACAGAAGCTGAAGAAAGAGTTGGAGACGCTGTGGAAGGTACCCCACAGGTAGCAGAACAAGAAGCGCACTCTAATTCACCAAGTTCTTCCCCCAATCAAATTCAAGTCCCAAATAGGAAACATAAAAGCTCTCATCCTCTTGATAACATAATCACTCCTCTTGACTCTGGAGTTCAAACCAGATCCAAAACCAGAAATTCCGTAGCCTTCTCAGCCTTTCTATCCCAAATAGAACCCAAAAACATCAAAGAAGTTTTGAAGGATGTAGATTGGATCATTGCTATGCAAGAGGAGCTTCATCAGTTTGAGAGAAACAAAGTATGGCATCTGGTACCTCGACCCTCAGATAGAACCTTTCCATAGGAACCAGGTGGGTATTCGGGAACAAGCTGGATGAGAATGGGAAAACTACCAGAAATAAAGCAAGGCTTGTAGTTCAGGGTTACAATCAAGAGGAAGGAATTGATTATGATGAAACGTTTGCTCTTGTTGCTCGTATGGAAGCCATTCGAATTCTCATTGCTTTTGCATCTCATATGGAATTTACCTTATTTCAAATGGATGTGAAAAGTGCATTCCTAAATGGATATCTCAAAGAAGAAGTATACGTCAAGCAACCCCCTGGGTTTGAAGGTCATGCTCACCCAGAGTATGTTTTCAAATTGGACAAAGCCCTGTATGGTTTGAAGAAAGCTCCCAGAGCTTGGTATGAAAGGTTATCCAAGTTTCTACAGGATAATGGATTCACTCGAGGAAAGATTGACAACACCCTATTTCTGAAGAAACGGGGAAGGAACATTCTTATTGTCCAGGTGTATGTAGATGATATCATTTTTGGGGCTACAGCAGACTCACTAAGTAAGGAGTTTGCAATGCTTATGGGCAGTGAGTTTGAGATGAGCATGATGGGGGAGTTGTACTTCTTCTTGGGTCTTCAAGTGAAACAATCCACAAAAGGAACATGCATCAGTCAGCAAAAATACATCAAGGAGCTGCTCAAGAGGTTTGATATGGAAGATTCAAAGGTGATTGACACACCTATTGCAGTGGCTACCAAACTTGACATGGATGAGTCTAGCACTCCTGTAAACCAAACAATGTACAGGGGAATCATTGGCTCTCTACTCTATCTCACTGCAAGTAGGCCATACATTGTGTTCAGTGTGGGATTGTGTGCAAGGTTTCAATCCAATCCTAAGGAGTCGCACCTAAAAGTTGCCAAAAGGATCCTACGCTATCTCAAAGGCACACAGGACCTGGTCCTATACTATCCCTCGGGTGACAATTTCAATCTTATTGGTTATGCTGACGCTGATTATGTAGGCTATCTGGTGGACAGAAAGAGTACTTCAGGGATGGCTCATTTCCTTGGATCTTGCCTAATCTTTTGGGGAACAAGGAAGCAGAACTCAGTGGCCTTGTCTACAGCTGAAGCAGAATATGTTGCAGATGCATCTTGTTGTGCTCAGCTGCTGTGGATCAAACAACAGCTGGAGGACTTTGGAGTATACATTGACAACATTCCACTTTTATGTGATAACACCAGTGCGCTCAACATGGAAAAGAACCCGGTCAACACAAGAGGACTAAGCACATTGACGTGAGTCATCACTTCCTCAGAGACAATGTTGAAAAGGGGCACATCTGCATGAGGTTCTGTTGCACTGAAGATCATATTGCAGATATTTTCACCAAGGCACTAGGCAGAGAACATTTTGAGAAAAACAGAATGGCACTAGGCTTGCTGAGACCTAATTAGGGACTCGGTTCCCCCTCTTGGCTATGAATGTCACAACTCAGGTACAGATAGCTAAAGTGTTTTCTGATGAAGTCTAACTCACATCAATACCGTTGCAGGTAGACACGCATGATGACTACAGAATATAAAGGAGTGGCATTGTAGAACAAAAGGAGACTGAGCAATTTCTTTTACAAAAGCAGGTACGGGCCTGGTCCCTGTACCCCAGGTTAGTAGTTATGTGTATTCTCTCTTTTTTTCAAAAAAAATAATAATAATTACATTAACTACTGCTGCCACATCCTCCGCCTTTTCAGAAAAACACGTCTTTCATGTCTATCACTCCACCCTTTCAACTCCTCCTGCACGTTTCCCTTTTCCCAAAATGCCTACCGCCAGTTGAACTCGTTTCTCTTCCCCCTCATTACTCCATTCCCCTATAAAGCTTCTTCGTCTCTAACCTATCAGCACCCACACACTCACTTACTCTCTCTCTTACTCAAAAAAAAAGGACACTATCTCTCTCTGATTTTCTCTAGCATGTCAACAATGGCATCCTCAAACGAACCCTCTCCCTTTCTCACCACTGACCTCAACACTGTCTCAATGGAGGGTCAGGCATCATATCCTCAAGAGGTCGTCATCTCCACTCCTACTCCCTCTCCACCCCTACCTGTCTCAGAAACACCCAAGGGACCTCCAGTCCAGAAGCCCCCCTTGCTTATTCCCCACAGAAAACCCTAGCTGATGAAACCACTATTGTACCTCATTCCTCATCTGTACCACCAACTGAACCCTTAACCGCTGAAGCTTTTCCAGTCTCTGAAGCTTCAGAGGACAACCCTGACCAGTACATCAACTCTTCGTTTCTCCCTTCCTCGACACCCATGGAGTCTCCAGAAAAAGAGGCGGCCGAAAATGTCATGGCCATTGCCTCTGAGAATCCCCTCTCTGAAGGTGCCTCTTCCCTTCCTGAAACTCAGGGAGCAACGTCATCCTTCTTAGAGGATGAGGGAACCATGGTCCTCTCTGAGTCTCCTCGACATGAGTCTGTAACTGACAAACCCAGTGAGGAACCTGGTTCTCTCTTCCTAAGTCCCCTCAAGAACAAATCTTCTATACTCCTCTTCTTAAGTCCATCCCTCCACTTACTGAGCCCATGAATGAAGATGATGAGGACGACATGGTTCTGAGTGCTCGCTTCAAACTCCGTTAGAGTGCAAGTACTCTAGAAACCTCTGTCAAGCGTCCATCCACCAGGTTGCAGAAGGAGGCCATTGATTTGGCTCTTGAGAAAAGTAAGAAGAGCAGTAAGCAGAAGAAGAGGTTGGTGAAGGATGGTCAGGTAGTGGTGGATAAAGTTATTCCGATTGTTGACGTAGAAGAGGAAACTGTCGAGAAACCTTGTTCCTTAGTAGGGAAGAAGAAGTCTGGGTTTGGTAAAGGAGAGAAGAAAAAGACTCTGTCACCCCCAAAAGGTGATGAGAAGTCCAGGAGAAAGGAAGTTGGAGAAGCAAGTGAAAAGAAAACTGTGTCTGCAGCTAGTGCCAAAGGGAAATCTATGAAGGTGACAGGTAAACGAAAAAGGGAGATAGAAACTGTGGAAGGACCTGGTTCTATGAAGACTATACCTAGCAACAGCGGGAAGTAGCAGGAGAATGTTCGCAATCAAAGCGTGTTGTGGAGTCGCACTTTTGATCTTGAGATTCTTGACATGGATGGAATGAGTCAACTCATGGCCATGGTTAAATTCCAAAAATGGGAACATCTGTTTAATGTGAGTGGTCCTAAGGTGTATGAGGAGGATGTGCAGGAGTTCTATGCAACTCTTTTTACTCCTGCTGAGAATCATGTATGTGTGTTGGTGGGGGGTGTCGACATTGTCTTTGATGATGCTGCCTTGGGGTCAATTCTGAATGTTCCATCAAGAGGACTCTCCTCCGTGGATCCTGAGAAGTATGCTTGTAGGGGATATTTTAGACGGGCTATAGTTAAGCCAGGAACAGTCCAGCAGGGGGAACGGGTTCACAAGAAGGCCATGCTACCTTTTTATCAGCTTCTCTTTGAGCTGGTAAACAAGGTCCTTCTTCCCCGTGCTGAAAGGCACTCTGTTTCTTCCAGAGCTGATTTGATCTTAATGGAAGCCCTTGACGACTTCAACCCTATCAACATGCCTGCACTCATGATCAATCACATGGATAAGGTTGTCTCAGTCAAGGATGGACATAAGGGGCATGAGTTAGCTTTGTTGGACTTCTTTATGCTTTCTGTCTGATTATGCCTTTTTATGATGTCAAAAGGGGGAAGTTTAGGGGATAATTGGGGGATAACTGGGACAATTTTGAAAACGATAGCAAGGATTAAAGGGGAAGCACATCGACAGGGGAAACTCTTTAGGAACCTGGTCGCTCCTCTGTTGTGTATCAGCTGATGTTCGTATATATAACTGCTCCCCAATTATAAAGGTTTGTCATCATCAAAAAGGGAAAAATTGATGAGTTGTATTCTGTTTTGATGATCTAACAAACTTTTATATAAAGAACCAGATAAAGGACCTGAGATGTAGACAGCATAACCAATCAGCTCTAACTCAAGGAATTCTGGACAATGCACTGTTAAACATACAAGGACCAGTTGAAGAACCTGATCCCTGGACAGACTCACATCCGAAAGTACAGGTCAACTCTACAGCTGTAAAAAGTTATGGCAGAAAAGTGACTGCATGCAACTGTACACGCTACAGTGTAGTAACAGTGCAGCAGTCACTTCCCATTGGTTGTGAAGTGTACTTTCAAGATATGGGACATCCTTCTTGGAATGTGGAAAGGGCTTTAATATCTTGTTTGAAGAAAAACAAGATATTCACTTGAGCATTTACTAAGAACATTCTCTCAAACATTGAAGTGGTCTCTAGCATTGAAGACTCAAGTGTTTCAAGAGCAAGAAGACAACTCCACTAAGACGGACCAGTTTCACATTGTGTCGTTAGGGTCTTTTAGTTGAGTTGTAATCTTGCATTTTGTTCTTCATTGTATCCTACTTGCTTTTGTAGAAGCAACTTGTAGGAATCCTTTTTCTTAAACTTCTCATATCGTTGTAGTGACTAGTTAGTCATAAGAAAAAGTCTTTGTAACTAGATAGTAACAAAGTGGCTTGTAATAGTGATTACAAGTTAGTGTGTTGAATTCTTTGTAAGAAGTACATTACAAAGTAGCTTGTAATAGTTTAGATTACAAGTTAGTGAAGTTGAAATCCTACAAGTGTAAGTCGTGATTTTTGTCCCCTTGAGTGGGATTTTTCCACGTATATCTCTGTGGGAACTAGTAGAAGATTGTACACCTATAGTTATTCCACCCAGTCGTGATTTTTGTCCCCTTGAGGAGAAGCAGAAGCAGTTTTGGAGAAGCAGAAAAAAGTAGCTTCTCTCCAAAAGCACTTTTCTGAGAAGCACTTTTGAGAAAAATACACTTAGAAGCAGTTTTCAAAAGTTTGGCCAAACACTAATTACTGCTTAAAAGTGCTTTTCAAATTAATTAGCCAAACACAAACTACTTCTCACCAAAAGCACTATTTTAAAAATACTTTTGAGAAAAGCACTTCTCAAAATAAGCTGATTTTAGAAGCTTGGCCAAACAGGCTATAAGTTGGTTCAATTTGTGGATCTTCGTTCTTTTATTAACCCGTGCTTGCCACGCAACTCCATTGGAAATATTCTCTCTTTAGTTTCCACAACAACAAGTAATAAGGGAGCAATGCAATTACCAAGATTAGTAGGTGAACTCGGAAATGAAGTTGACCTGCTGTTCAAGAGGACTACGTTAGGCGAGAGTTAGTGCTGACAATTCTTGAATTTACTGAAAAAGGGGAAGCACCATTTTCCAATGCGGAATTTGATACTTATGTCTACAGCAATTTAATCAACTTTCCACTTTCAAGCATAGACTTTGGACTCGGAAGACATATAAGGATGAGTTTAGCACCTGATCCATCAAAGAATTCATTCTTTCTTAGTTGATAACAGGATCAATGCTGGTGTTGAGGCACGAGTAATTTTAGATGCTCAACATATGTCTGCCCTTCAATACAACAACAACAACAACAATCTCAGTATTTTTCCACAAGTGGGGTCTAGGGAGGATGAGATGTACGCAGGCTTACCCCTACCCTAGAAGCTCAACATAGCTGTTGTTTCCGAGAGACCCTCGGCTAGAGATGTCTGCCCTTGAATGTGATGAAAAATTCCTTGTGTTTGCTATCCCACTTCCAAGTCATTAAGAGAAGGAAAGCATTTCACTATGTTTCTGTACTTCAAAAGCTTCATGAAATGAAAGACGCAAATTTTATCAGCTGTGCAGTAGCCCTGCTTCAAGTTTTTTAGCCATTGTGTCATATATGTGACTTAACATGACCAAGCATTAAAGGCCAGCCCGGTGCACTAAGCTCCCACTATGCGCAGGGTCCAGGGAAGGGCCGGACCACAATGGTCTATTGTATAGCCTTACCCTACATTTTTGCAAAAGGCTGTTTCCACGGCTCGAACCCGGTTACGCTAAGGCTCCCCTTCAACATGACTTAGCATTAATCAAACTTAATGTTCTACAGAATATCAGCTTAGAATCTTTGTGATTATAGCAATTCTGGAACATATGTCTATAGTTCTATATTGACAACCCTCTCCAGTAAAACCACTCGCCTAATAGTCTTACAAGATAAACATCAGCAACTAAAAGTTAAAAGGCAAATTCTTCGGTAACAAAATACATCCATGCATTAATGAACATTCAAATCAAACAGTTGCATTTACGTTCACCTTTCAGGGGATTATAATCTTAACCACTAAATTAGGGAATCCTCGTAGTACCGAAGTTAATATGAACATGGGCTATGCTTTAGAAACTGGATCTTTATGCACAGCAGTGTTCACCTGTTTGGAAAGGTAAGCTTCATAGATTTCTACGACAAGCCTGGGATCTTTCTCCACAAGTTCTTTGTATTCTTCGCGCTTGCTCAGCTTGTCCATATTTTCCATGATCAATGACAGGGCTGCATCAAGCAAGTTCTTTGCATTGTGCTGGTGAGCAAAGGCATAGTTAGGAAGTGAGTTCTCCCAGTTTAATTTAGAAATCAGAAACTTCTCACAATACGTCTTCAGATGCTTCACTTGGTATTTTTCTGCCAGAACGAGAAGGTCACAAGACATAAGCTCATCTAGGCATGCGTCAGCAGTGTATAAATAAGTCACAAAGGCACGAAGTGCATCATATGACACATCACTGATTTTAATCGTGCCGCTAAGGCTTTCTTCCATCTCATTTTCAAGCATTGCTCTAAACACCGGCGAACGACTGGCCTGCATGGAATATCAAAATATTGAAAAATTAGAGGTGCCAAAACTATAACAAACTATTTCAGATAGATTAGTAACAGATCACTTCAGTGAAAAATAACAACTAAAACAGTAACGAAATCGTATACAACAGATACAAAGAAAGAGGAGACTGAATTTCGGTATGTTTTTCAGATGCTCAGAGCATATCGAAGCAAAAAAGAATTAAAGACACGGCGATAGGGGAAACTTAATTTTGGCATCTTGGAGAACCATAACAAACTGATCATGACATACTGATTATTAAATGTAAGCTTCGATATGCTACTGTTCACAAACTTTCAGGAGCTCTGTCATGATGGTTCAGCGGAATATGAAGACTCCAGGAACGGAAGAGTACCAACATGATAAGTCCCTAACATGTGAATAAGTTTTTGGAAATTTGCAAATTGTCTAATGTGGCATATCTTTTAGTTATTCTTAGATATATATAGACTGGATATATTACATCAGATGATGTAAAACATCAGGTGTTCTTTTTATACAAGTTCAAGCAACAAGCATTCACATTCCCTCTTTCTTAGGAATAAGTTTAATATTACATTGTTCAATACCCTATAGCGGAGCAATGCTGATATGATACAAGAACGCTACAGCGAATCAATGCTTGTAGGCTACAATAATTATTATTAAAATGTCAAAAGTTGCCAGCAGCACTCTAGGTGACACTGTATGACATGACTTCCATCAGATCAGCTATTAAATTTTCCAGAAAGAATATCAAACATGGAGAGAGTTTGAAATTTTCTACGCTGTATAGCAGGAGAGCATGTTGTTGAAGGCTTTCTTGAAGTGTGCCTAAGCCTTAAAGCTTGGTAAAGCTCAGGTTGGAAGCTTTGCCTCGCTTAGGTAGCTTTTAGTGCAGATACCAAGGCACTAAGGCATGCGTCTCATCTTCCTTACACTATGTCTTAAGAGGATAGCGCTAGAAAATTAACCATACTTGCGAAGTGAGATTTATTGTTAACCAAATCTCATGATAATATTTTTTGATATTTTTCATTGCACTACTGCCTTCATTCGCTAAAGCCCATGGTTTTAATTTTATTTTGCGCTTAATACAGCAATTCATGGTGCTTTTCTATGCTTTCACCTTTGACAACTCTGCAGGACGGCATAATAACTTAGTCCTTCAACTGCAGCTTTTCATACATTCTGGCCTTTTAGCAGTAAAACGGCCATACGTCATCATATCACTTTCTTCACAGACTTACTGGCACAACTTATACAGCCAATGCGCTAGTGTTGTTGCAGATTTTGAGCATTTTCAAACAAAAATGCCTAACAGAAATCAACTCCAAACAACTTTAGTCATACCCAATACATACCATGTTGCATTCCAGGTCTAACTTAAAACTCCCAGCAATTTATTTTCTTTCAAAAGCACTTGATCCATGCAATACCATACCAACAACTTCTCAGCGTTTTATCCTTATTTTGTTCACAAGAGCTCACAATATGGAAAAAAATCTTCTTTGCTGATTTACAATAAGAGTGCTATTCTAGTTGAAACACTTGTAAAATACACTGTAGTGGCTCGGACATTTCCTTTTCCCGTAGAAAGTGCTTGAAACTGATGATTCCATCTAATCATTTCTCGTGTTCATAGTTAAGCCTACTGTTGCACTGGTCCTCAATTATGACTTTGAAATTGAGATTTTACCACAACTTAATCGATTTATTGGGTTCGAGATCAATTATTTGTACTTATCTAGTGAATAAGTTGAACCCTACATCCGGCCCTGCCTACCAGGCCTTCCTCTATGATTCCATCTGATAATTCCTAATGAAAGAGATACTTTTTTATCGTTAATTTTGAAAGTGTTATCAAAATAATGAAAGAGATACCTGTATTACAATTCCTCATCCATTTTAATCTCCATATATCAAAATCAACTACACCTCAACCCCAAAATTAACTCGGGTCGACTATATCAGTCCTCTATATCTTAGACTACTTTTGCACCAACCATCAATCTACCGGAATCCTATCTATTTATTGGGAACACAATTTGTTCAATCAACTGCATACCCATTAGAAATACACCGAGTACGAAAAGAATTATCTTGATAATAAAAATTGGTTCAATCAATGCAAAACCATTAAAAACACATCAAAAATTCAAATGGGTACTGACCAGAACAGCGCGATTTGCAGGAACCGGAACAGGGTGAGGGGTAGACTTTCCATTTTCATCATCATGAGAAACAACCAAAACGACGTCGGAGAAGAAGGGTACAGTATGAGTGGAGGAAGACCGTTGGTGGTGGAGGTGGTGGAGAGGGTCAGGTGGGGCCCAGAAACGGAGGAAGTTGACTTTGCATTTAAGGTCTTCGATCTCACGCTTCAGCTCTTCCTCTGTCTCGCTTGCTTCCTCGTAACACTCTCTGCACGTTCCCGCGTCACGTGAGCTGTAATCTTCTTTGCATGACACGCACTTCATTCGTGCTTCCGATGATGTTTCTTCTTCCTCGTCGTCTTCCTCGTCTTCTCCGAAATCCACTGACGGCGTCGATGATCGCCGCCGGTGATGCCTTCTCATCTTTTTGTTTCTTTTCCTTTTAGAAATATTCTTTTTTCTCTCACTCTTTTCTCCCAGCTGCTAAACCACCTTTTTAAAAGTTTGCTGTGAGCATGTGACAGACCAGAGTGGAGTACAATTTAGAAGTTTAATTTACAGAGTGGAGTAATTTTACAACCCGTTTGGATGGTTGTTATATATTATGATGGCATAAACTAACAAGAATAATCTTGTAATATCTATCTATATTTATATTCTATATCTATCTATCTATATCAATATTATTATTAAAAAACGAATAATTTATGTTAAAAATTGAACGATTAAAATATTCTTAAAATATTGATCGATTTTTATATCTTTAATTATTTATATAATTTAAGAATATAATTATAAATTATCTGAGGCTGATTTTTCTTTCCATATAAATAATACATACATTAATACTACGTAGCTGACTATGGGTCAAATTCTTTCTCCTTTCTTTGGCGGCATACTACTTTTTGACCAATTTGGTTTCTACATAGTCAAATTTTTTTTTCTTTTGCCTACTTTTGCTTCCTAAACAATTTGGTTTCTACGTAGTTAAAAAAATAGCATACTCCTACTTTTTCCTTATTTAATCTTTACCAATTTGGCGACATACTACTTTTTGGCCAATTTAGTTTCTACATAGTCAAATTCCTTTCTTTTTTTTGCTTACTTTTGCTTCCTAAACAATTTGGTTTCTATGTAGTTAAAAAAATGGCATACTCCTACTTTTTCCTTATTTAATCTTTACCAATTTGGCGGCATACTACTTTTTGGCCAATTTAGTTTCTACATAGTGAAATTCCTTTCTTTTTTTTTGCCTACTTTTGCTTCCTAAACAATTTGGTTTCTACGTAATTAAAAAATCAGCATACTCCTACTTTTTGGCCGCTTTTTTTAGCCTTTTTCTTTTTCCATAACAATATTTTTTCATAACAATATTTTTCCTTATTTAATCTTTATCAATAAAATTCAGCTTAATTGTACGAATCCATGTAGGAAAAGAAGAAGGCAGTTACTCCTATAAAAGATGACATTGTTCCACATTGTTCAATGTTCTCTAAAGATTTTGGTGTAGATCGAAGCAATTTTTTTTAAAGGTACTATTAGTTCTCTCTATTGTTCCCGTTTTTCGTAATTGAGTAAGTTCCAGTTTTTTTGTAATTGAGTAATGCTTTAGGGTCATGTATATGAATTACAGAAAAATATAACGACATCTTAACTTTTATTGTAATGGTATTTTGTGTTGTACATCTTTGTTTTTCGGAGTAGTTTTTAGTTTTAGATATCAAAGTCTTTTATATTGACGTAGTATTATGTTTTAATTGTATATATTTAGAGATTAATGGTTTGTGTTATTTCAACTAATTTTAGTGTAACAAATATTAATTTTCAGCTATTACATGATATTTTGCATGTTTTACTTATATATTGTAGGTATTTTACGCCGCGTAATGGAATCAGATTTGGAAAAATAATGTGTCCCAATAAATAACCTTAAACTTTATGATGTTGAATGGGTAATTAAGGTATTAGTTATTCGAAGAGGACCAATAATAAAATATAAGAACGACAAAGGAGAGGGTTTGCGTTGGCATTTAACATTTGTTGATGAAGAGGTAGGCTTTTTTTATATTTATTTTGATATAATTTATTACTTATTTGTGTTATTTTTAATTAATCTAAAATTATTCTTATATTAATTTATAGGGGACAAAGATCCAGGCAGTACTGTTCAATAAAAACGTTGAGGATTGGAAAAATCTATTTCAACAGAACAAAAGTTATTACATTATAAATGGCCGCGTGAAGGCTGCTAATTCTACCTATTTATCTGTGCACAAGGAGTTGAAAATCTCTTTTAGCAATTATACTACAGTTACGGAATGCACCAGCCACTTTTCGACCACAAAATTTTCGAATAATTTTCTATCTTTAGAAGAGGCAACAAAATCCACCGTCGAAACATTATTTGGTAATTTCCTTCTCGCTATCTTTTGATAATGCATTGGATACTTTTATTTTAATGTATCTAAGTACTCACATTAATTCCTTTAATAGTTACTTTGTAACTTACGTGTGATTTCTCTTATACTTTTCACATACATAATTTGCATCCCAATAAAAGCAAAGGGACCATCAATGGTGAGAGAACAATAGAGGCTCGAAATAATAGTTACAGATGAAACGTAAGTAACAATTAGTTAAGCTATTTAATATTTATATTAAGTAATTATAACATATAAACTATTTACTTATTTCATGCCCAAGTAATACATATTTCAATTGTAAAATTTAGGCTTGATCGTAAAACTGTATCCATGTGGGGTGAGCTAGCTGAAAAAGATGGTGAAATTCTACAACAACTGATAGATGAGAATTCAGCTTTCACCTCCGACAAATGAAGGGTGTCCTTTTAAATTTGTCCGTAAACAATTTCCAGTACGCTTGTGTTTTGCAATGACAATAAATAAAGCACAAGGACAAACAATTCCCAATGTTGGATTGTATCTCCCGCAACATGTTTTCTCGCATGGGCAATTATATGTTGCACTTACAAGAGGAATATTAATGTCCACAACAAAAGTTCTTATCATGACGGAGCAACTAAAGCATCAGAATGGTACATACACAAAGAATATCGTCTATAAAGAAGTCTTAGGTAAGATATCATCACATTGCATATTTATAAACTATTAGCGCATAATAGTATATATGTCATAACTGACATGATTTAGTTGATCATTTTTGCAGGTCCGGACTATGATATCCAATCAGTTTGAGTTCCCATAATATGCTAATATATGTAATAACATTTCTTGTCATTTTAAATTATTGCGGCATTACACATGCATATATTAGGGGGTGTTTTATTATTGATATTTATCTTATTCATTAAATTTGGTGCCCCTTAGTATAAATTGACTAAACCATCACGTGTCATTATTAACGTGCAACACACGTACATAGTAACTAGTTATATTAAAAGTACGAAGGCCCTATCAAAATGTCGTTCGCCTTTTTTACCCTTTATAAATACATTATATGTGGGATATACTTGTAATTGCAATCACTATTTTGTGGTCAAATTAAAAATTGCTTTGTGCTTGCTTTTAGGTTTAGGATTCTTTAGAATGTACCTTGTTTGAGATTCTTTCATTTCAGACTTTTTTTCGTTTGATCTTCTCCCTCCCCCCCCACCCCCCCTTAGTTTTAGGGATTCCTTAAATTTTAAAGAACTATATCTATTACGGTGAGTATTGTAAATGCAATTAATTTTAAAGACTTAATTATTTCCTTACATCAAAATAACTATATCATATTTTAAAAAAAATTCCTATTAAATCAGAACAATAACACTCTTATTCATATCCAAGGAAACAAATAAAAGCAGACGTATTATTGCCTTACATCATTATTACTATATAGATTTTAAAAACTCATTCCTATAAAATTGGTACAATAACAATCCTACTCATAATCAAGGAAACAAATAAAAACCTACTTAAAATAAAAAAGCACCTATATAAAAGAACCTTAACAATGAAAAGAATGCGTTAGGCTACAATTCTATTGCTTTCTCAATAGTTTTGCTTTATCGATGTTATATTGATTTGATTCTTGGCTTGATATCATGTGATGTTTTAATTAAATATTTTGGTTATGTAGTCTTATTTTACTGCTTTCTATGATGTATGCTACGTGTTGGTATTACCTGATTCATCTAGGAAGTAGCTAGTCAACAGCAAAGTTAGAACTCTGGTGCAGGAAAGCGAGATCAAGGATATGGAGATCCTTCGTTTGAAATCTCGTGTGATTGAGGTTGACGCTGAGCGGGATGCTCTCAGGGCTGAATTAGCAAAAGAGAAGGAAAAGAACGAGGGTGTTCTTCAGCAGATGCTTTCTCTTCTACAATCCAGGACCACAACCTCCTCTGCACCTTCCCATCCTTAGGCTGTCCAGAGCTACCCAATAACCCTTCAGTGCCCAGTTCGGGACTTGTTTCTGTCTTTTTGATTACTGTGTTTTTTTACTCATGGTTTTTGGTTGTTTTTGTTTTTAATTGTCTGGTGGTTGATGTTCGTTCCTAATCAATGAATATGTTGTTTAGTTATTGACTTGTCTCAATTTCTTATGTAGCTTACATTTATTGATTTCTTGTGTTGATTAATCATGTTTTGCACCTGCAGTTGCCTCAAATGGCCATGAGTAATAATTAATAATTCTGGTAAGAGTATCATTTCGCAACTTTTCGATGATGCCAAAAGGGGGAAGATATGTGCTGAAACTTTTCAAATTTTTTTTCAAAAGTGATATTTATAAACTAATGCACCTGGTTTCTCTATGATTAATGCTTAAAATTGTACAAAGTATTTGAAGTGTATACAAGATTAAGCACAGAGTTTGTCATCATCAAAAAGGGGGAATTTGTTGACCCAAGTCATTGCATAGTTTTGAAGATTGACAAATGTCTGACCAGTTGAACCAGGTCCATCAGAGCACACATTCTTGAACTGAATAGCTGGCACATGAACCGTATATGCATAGGAGATATTTGTGATTGTGAAGTATCAATGAACCAAGAGATTGTCTCCTAATGCGAAAAGGTTGCAAACTGATGAGAG
>ML257446.1:49063-60176 GCA_005239495.1 Nicotiana undulata
TTCATCTGGATCTCTGTGGCCCAATGAGAACTCTGAGCAGAGGTGGTACGAAATATGTGATGGTGTTAGTTGATGATTACTCAAGGTTCACGTGGACCTTATTTCTGGCATCTAAGGATGAAGCATTTGATATGTTCATCACATTTGTTAAGAAAACTCAAAATCAGTTAGGACATCAACTAGCATCAATAAGATCTGACCATGGTACTGAATTTGAAAATGCTAAGTTTGCTGAGTTCTGTGATGAACATGGTATCAATCACAACTTTTCTGCCCCTAGAACCCCACAGCAAAATGGGGTTGTGGAAAGAAAGAATAGAACTCTTGAAGACATGGCAAGAACCATGCTTCTTTCTATCAAACTACCTCACAGCTTCTAGGCAGAAGTAATAAACACTGCTTGCTATATAATCAATAGATGCGTGACCAGGCCACTGGTAGAGAAAACTCCCTATGAATTACTCAAAGGGAGAAAGCCCAACATATCCCATCTTAGGGCTTTCGGATGTAAATGCTATGTGCACAATAATGGCAAAGATTCCTTAGGTAAATTTGATCCCAGAAGTGATGAGGGAGTATTCTTGGGATATTCATCACATAGTAAAGCCTATAAAGTGTACAATAAAAGAACTATGTGTGTAGAAGAGAGTGTGCATGTTGTCTTTGATGAAACTAACACTCTTTCTGAGAGACAGGAACCAGAAGATGAGGAGCTTGGACTGGTGAGAAGCAGTGAACACGTTGAAGCATCCATGGAAGATGGACCAGGTCCAACTACCCCAAGCAACATGACAGGGGGAACTCAACATGTAAATCCTGGCCCTGATCCTGTTCCACAACAACAAAACAACATGGAACTCTCCAGAAGTGAACTACTAGTACTCAAACCACACAGATATCAGAGTTCTCACCCTCTTGAGAACATCATAACAGATTTGTCATTCAGAATCAAAACAAGATCTTCCTTGAAGAATCTGTGTGCTTTTGATGCCTTCCTATCCTTAATCGAACCAAAAAACATTGGTGAAGCCCTACAAGATGCTGATTGGGTAAATGCCATGTAAGAGGAGCTGAATCAGTTTGAAAGAAGCCAAGTATGACACTTGGTACCCAGGCCACTAGACAGATCAGTGATTGGCACGAAGTGGGTCTTCAGGAACAAGCTCGATGAGGATGGAACTGTTACAAGAAATAAGGCAAGACTAGTTGTTCAAGGGTATAGTCAAGAAGAAGGAATTGACTATGATGAGACCTTTGCTCCTGTGGCAAGATTGGAGGCAATCAGACTTCTTATAGCATTTGCTGCACATATGGAATTCACTCTCCATCAGATGGATGTTAAGAGTGCCTTTCTCAATGGATATTTGAAGGAAGATGTATTTGTCAAACAACCTCCAGGTTTTGAAAGCAAAGAGTCACCTGATCATGTATATAAACTTGACAAGGCTCTTTATGGTCTCAAAAAGCACCTAGAGCATGGTATGAGCGATTGTCAAATTTCCTGCTGGACACATGGGTACAAACGAGGCAAAATTGACAGTACTTTGTTCCTAAAGGAAAAGGGGAAGGATCTTCTGATTGTGCAAATATATGTTGATGATATCATATTCGGGGCAACTACTGAAAAGCTTAGCAAGGAATTTGCTACACTAATGGGGAGTGAATTTGAAATGAGTATGATGGGTGAGCTAAACTTCTTCTTAGGCTTGCAAATCAAGCAAAACCCACATGGAACAATGATTCATCAACAAAAGTATGTGAAAGAACTCCTCAAGAAGTTCAAGATGGATGATTCAAAGGAAATAGACACCCCCATATCCACAACTACTAAATTGGATGTGGATGAACCTGGTTCATCCGTTGATCAGAAGGTATACAAAGGAATGATTGGGTCTCTACTGTATCTCACTGCAAGTAGACCTGATATTGTGTTCAGTGTGGGACTGTGTGCTAGGTTTCAGGCAAATCCAAAGGAGTCCCACCTCACTACAGTGAAGAGAATTTTGATATATTTGAAAGGCACCACTGATTTGTGCCTTAGGTATCCTAAAGGTAGTAATTTCGACCTTGTAGGATATGTTGATGCTGATTATGCAGGTTTCCTGGTTGACAGGAAAAGTACCTCAAGCATGGCTCACTTTTTGGGCTCTTGCCTTGTCTCTTGGGCCACCAAGAAATAAAATTGAGTAGCCTTGTCTACTGCTGAGGCTGAATATGTGGTTGCAGCCTCATGTTGTGCCCAGTTGCTATGGATCAAGCAACAACTCATGGACTTTGGTATAGATTTGGGATGCATTCCTATTTTATGTGATAACACTAGTGCTATTAGTATGACGAAGAACCCGGTTCATCATAAGAGAACTAAGCACATAGATGTTAGGCATCATTTCCTAAGGGATAACTATGAAAAAGGAATGATCTCAATTGAATTTTGTGATACTGATCATCAAATTGCTAACATATTCACTAAAGCACTAAGTAGGGAGCATTTTGAGAGAAACAGGCTTGAATTAGGGATGATTAAGATTACCTAATTGGAAAAAAAAAAAAATGAAAAAAAAATTGGCTAGAAAATGTTAATTAGGTACTTAATCAGATTAATCAATGCTCAGTATCATGTCTTTATTTCCATACTCTTTTGCCATGTATTAATATGATTCCCTGGGTACTAATGATGTTTCTCTATCTTTAATAATTGAGACAAATTAAAGACTTTAACATGATGAACCTGGTTCATCCATGCTGATTCATCTGACTGACGAGGTACGCTCTCATCTCCATTCATTTATTAAATCAAGTACAGTCATACATGAGCGGGACTCTATCTACTTATGGTTCAACTTCAAATATTTCGTACTTACCCAAAATTGAACCAGTTTCAAGAAGTCTCATCTCACTTAATTATCCTAGTTTTAGGGGGAAAATAACTGTCTAATCAATGTTAGTCTCATATCGATTAGACTCCCATATGAGTTAATACTCTATCGTTGTAATCTCCCTAGCCACATCTTATAAAAGGGTCATCATTACTCTTCTCTTCATAAAGTAATCGTCGAACCAAGTTCCACTCATTCTACACAAACCAAAACTGATCACTCCCTTTTCTTCCTAACAACACACAATCATGTCTTCACCACCACCTGGTTCTTCTTCTACTTCATCACCTAATCGTGATTACGATGGAGGAAATTCTGAATTTGAATCTAACTCTCCATCTGTATACAATTTTCAATCACCAGTAAATTCGTCAACCCTTGAAAACATACCTATTCCTGAACCCACACCAAACCCTACTCCAGCCCCCAGGGGTCGCCGTGTGAAAATTCTTGCTAGAAAGACAGTTGCTTCTGGTTCTAGAGCAAGATTCTTGGAAGAAATTCTACAGGCTGATAAGGATCCCAACGCTGAATCATCAAGTGAATCATTTAAATAAACCAACAAGGAGGAAGCACCTGGTTCATCAAATTCTGAACAAGGTAATCTTGATGCTATCTCTGATTGGGTATGTGGTAGATGTTGAAGTACCGAGTAGGCAAAGAGAATTGGGAAAAATAGAGAGAGGGTGGTGATGGAGTTGTAAGGGAATCTAGGGAGGATGGCACCATACTGGCTATCTGTGGTCCCATTCTTGAGAATGTTGGAGATGAAGTCACAGAGTTAGGGGGAAGTGTAGTTGAGGAGGCCGCAGCAGGTCTAGCAAGCTTGAGGAAAGGAGTAGATGAACCTGGTTCATCTGGGGACGAGACATTGGCTGAAAGGCTAAAGAAACTGGGGGAGTCCTATAACCCTAAGAAAAGGAGGACTCAGAAGTCCAAGAAAGCATCTACCCCAGTTCCTCCAAAGAAGAGGAAAGCTATTGTTTCTGCTGATGCTCCTTTCCCTAAGGTGCGTGCTACTCGTAATACTATGAGAGAAGAAGAAGAAAAGTTGGAGAAGGCTCTGAAAGAGAGCAGGACAAAGAAGGCGGCAAAGGGTAAAACTAAGATTGGAGAGCCTGTTGAGGCTGTTGTTATTGAAGAGGAGATATTGGACCTGGTCCAACAAGAGGAGCAGATTGCTCCAGTTGTGGTTGGGACACAAAAACCCAAAAAGTCTAAGGCTTCTTCAAAGAAGTCAGTTGATGTTTCCGCTGCAACTCCAAGCACTGCCAAAAGGACCAGGTCCAAGGCAAAGAAAATGAAGGTTGTGGAGAAATAGGATGATGCAGACTGGAGTGGAGAAGAAGAGAAGGGCGGTGATGTGAAGACTGACAGAATCATAATGTTTAGCAAGCGAACAATCTTGAAGGGCAAGTTGTTCAAAGATCTAGAGGAGCCTGGAATGAGATACCTGCAGGACACTCTAGACGTGCAGGGATGGAAGGACATGGTCCTTCGCATGGAAGGCAGGATGGCAAGGGATGAATTGGTGGAATTCATGGGAAATTCCATTTTCAAAGACGGCAGGGTCACCTCTATGGTCAAAGGAGTTCATGTTTCCTTTGATGCTAAAGAGCTGGGTGAAATTCTGAACATACCAGCTGAGGGCTATGAGGACTACACAAGGCAGAGATGGCCTTGTCTAGATGAGATGACCTCAACAATCAACATCACCAGATTCTTCAGTGACAATGAGAGGGAGATTGAACCCAGGCCGGTCTACAAAAGTAAAATGAAGCCCGAACACAAGTTTTTCTTTGAGTTTGTCATCAAATTCCTGCTGCCCAGACAAGAAAGAAGGCACATAGCCAACTATATGGATCTGACTCTAATGAAGTGTATGTACATGGGAAAGCAAATCAATTGGCCAGCTTTCATCATCCAACTCTTGGACAGAGTTGTGAATGGAACCAAAGCACATGCAATCCCATATGGATTCATTCTGACGGCTGTGCTTGCACATTTTGGGGTTCATGCGAAGAAGGCTGGAATGGCGACTGCAAAGGATTATTTTGGGAAGGAGACTTTGCTGACATGTGATTACACTGTCAATGTTCCTGCAGATGAACCTGGTCCATCTGGGAAGCAGTCAGTCAACAGCAAAGTTAGAACTCTGGTGCAGGAAAACGAGATCAAGGATATGGAGATCCTTCGTTTGAATCTCGTGTGATTGAGGTTGAAGCTGAGCGGGATGCTCTCATGGCTGAATTAGCAAAAGAGAAGGAAAAGAACGAGGGTGTTCTTCAGCATATGCTTTCTCTTCTACAATCCAAGACCACAACCTCCTCTGCACCTTCCCATCCTTAGGCTGTCAAGAGCTACCCAATAACCCTTCAGTGCCCAGTTCGGGACTTGTTTCTGTCTTTTTGGACTTGTTTCAGTGTCTTTTTGATTACTCTATTTTTTTTTGCTCATGGTTTTTGGTTGTTTTAGTTTTTAATTATCTGGTGGTTGATGTTCGTTCCTAATCAATGAATATGCTGTTTAGTTATTGACTTGTCTCAATTTCTTATGTAGCTTACATTTATTGGTTTCTTGTGTTGATTAATCATGTTTTGCACCTGCAGTTGCCTCAAATGGCCATGAGTAATAATTAATAATTCTGGTAAGAGTATCATTTTGCAATTTTTCGATGATGCCAAAAGGGGGAAGATATGTGCTGAAACTTTTCAAAAAATTTCAAAAGTGATATTTATAACCTAATGCACCTGGTTTCTCTATGATTAATGCTTAAAATTGTACAAAGTGTTTGAAGTGTATACAGGATTAACCACATAGTTTGTCATCATCAAAAAGGGGGAATTTGTTGACCCAAGTCACTGCATAGTTTTGAAGATTGACAAATGTCTGTCCAGTTGAACCAGGTCCATCAGAGCACACATTCTTGAACTGAATAGCTGGCACATGAACCGTATATGCATAGGAGATATTTGTGATTTTGAAGTATCAATGAACCAAGAGATTGTCTCCTAATGCGAAAAGGTTGCAAACTGATGAGAGAATAGAAGTTGAATTCAACAAGGAAAGTAACAAAGGAAGGAAGTTGAGTTTGATACGAACTCTTTCACCCAGGAAGAGTTGGACTAGAACTGAACGACAAACTCAACAACTGAATATATAAATATTCGAAGTATTTTTGTTGGAATTCTAGACGCACAAGTACTGAAGTGAATCAAGATCTGAAAGCAAAATTCCCAGAGTTATTTTGCAAGCAGATTTATTGTGCGATACAAATGCTACAAATCAGCTAGAAGAACCAGTTCCATCGTTTGTGTATTGAGTCTAGTTGATTGTAGTAGGAGTTTTAATATTGTATTTTATCAGCTTTCTTAGAAGCAATTGTAATAGGTAAAGATTGTTCAAGTTAGAGTTAACTTGAAGCTTGTAGAAATTAGCTAGAGGCTAGTTGATACAAAGGGATTAGAGTTAGTCCTAGGATTACAAAAGAGTTTATTTTGTAAGTCCGTTTGGCTCAGAGTTTTTAGTGAAGAGTTTGAGCAAATCCTACTGAGGAGTAGGTCATGTTTTTTTCACCTTTTGAGCTAGGTGTTTTCCACGTAAAAATCTCTGTGTTTTTACTTTACTGCTTTTATTATCCCGCACTAGTAGAAGTTGGAATACAAAGAAGGACCAGGTTCTTCTTGTGAGACAGCACTCGAAAAATTGGGTACCACACATTTAACCTATATTCTTGTGTGATATTGACGTCTAAAACATCAGATGTTGCTTTAATACTACGAATATGCATTTACTTAGATTTTGTAAATTTATATATCGGTTGCATTAGAAAAATATAGTCCTCCAAAAATATATTTAGGAACACAAACTTATATATTTTCTAAACTCCTATTCAGTTGAACACCATCATATAAATTGTGACAATGAGTGTATTACGTTGAATTATGCTAATTTCTCCTTTCATGTTGCTAATTTCTCCTTTCATGTTGTAATCTAAAGGACTTTGAATGACATTAACCATGATTAAAGAACTATGACGTATATGGCATTCATATCCCTTTCGCTATTGTTGATTTATTTGTGTTTATTTTTCAAGTTTCCTACTTAGCATATGTTCTTCTCTTAAGGTTTATTATGGACCAGTTTCTTATGCCTAATTTGATTTCATCAGTAGTACTCTCACTGAGAGGGAGAGCCATCAAATATATTTACTTGTTGGTTTGTTCATATATCCATGCAATATAGCAACGATTGGTAACATGACACATTTTTAATAATCACATTACAGTCTCAAAAAGAATGCCAGGAAACAAAAGAGCAAACATTTATAGTAGAATATTTTTTATGAACTCAATAATTTCTTACTCATTATTTGACATTAGAAAAGTAGTAAACCTTTTTTTAGAGTTTGTAAGTTTTACTCTAAATTTTCATGTTCACAAAAACAAAAAATATTCCGAAATATACGTATTCTTGCTTTTTTACACCTTTAAATCTCTTTTCATTTTATTATAAAAGTATGAAGCTCCGAAAGGAGATGTTGGCAAACATTTTTAATAAACATATTACATCAGAAACTATATCGCTAATAACAGTTTGTATAATCTATCTGCATAGGTGAATTCAGAATTTAATATTTATGTGTTTCTATAATGACTTTAAGTAAATTTTCAATAGTAATTGGGTTCACATTCAAATATTTATAAATATTTAGTGAATTTTTCGAACACACATTTACACTATTTGGACAAAAGCTATTGGGTTCACGTGAACCCGTACGTAGCAAGGTGAATTCATCAATGTCTACCTATTTCTATATATATATCTATGTTATTATAAAAACACGGATATTAAAACGTTAAATGTTAAACGACGAAAATATCCTGAAAATTTACCTATCTTTTATGCTCTTTGAAAAATAATTAATTCGAATTATTATATGGCTTTCGATCGGCTAAAATTGGACAAAATTTGTACTTGACCGCGTCTAAGATATAGTTGAAGAATTAAGGTAACTAACCACAAATTAAATAAAATACAACTACATATTAAAAATTAGAGTTGCTGGAGAATTGCATGAATTTTATCCTAATCGAAAATAATTATGGGAGAAGTATGTTCTAAGGAGTTCGAATTGAAAGTCTAATTATATTAAAACTAAGTTACTTATTACTACATTTCAAGTCTTCCCGGCTCTCCTAATTCTCGAATGAAAAGTTCAATATACTCCATAAGGGTAGTGAAGAATCACTCATCGACGCTAGATTGAACTTCATATCTTGGACTTTAAAGTTAATTATATCTTTGCCAGTATTAATGTGATTAAAATAGCACATCCATCAAAATTACAAAAGACACATTCATGACATTAGTTACATAACTTTGATATAAATTAAAGGAACTATGTCTAATTTCTCCTATTTTTGTTAATTTTATACACATATAAATTTATTATTTTGACATATAATTTTTTAATGATTTACACAGAATGACACGTGCAACGCACGTAAACATAAATTAGTTACAATAAAAAAGTGAGGTATGATGTATAACTATTATTATAAAAAAAGGTATAATAAAGAATAAAATATAATTATCTAACAATAAAAAGGCAAGATGAGAGGAAAAAAATAAGGTACGAATAAAACAAAATTATTTAATAATATAGTAAGGCAAGATGTGAGAAAAAATAAGGTAACGATGCAATCACACCAAATCGGCCGCTACATAAAGTGACAATTTATGTCGTTATGTAACGATGGATTTAACGATACAATACAATAAAATTTAAGTAACAATCAAAACAAAAATTATTTTTAAAGTAATAATATGATACAATGCAATAGGTAACAACCATCCATACAAGCTGTCAGGGTCTATTTGGAAAGACATGTATAATTACTTTGTTGTGTAATTAATTTATTGTGTAATTATATAGTATTATAATTATAATGATCTGTTTATTAGTCATGATATAATTACAGTGTACTTTTTTCGATTAAATTGTCAAAAATTTATTTAACCATGTATAAGTATTTACAATCACTAGCTCAATTGGACTTTAGAGCTAGACCCTATCTAAAAACTATACAAAAAAAACAAATCAAATATTTTCCTGGTAGCAATAGTACCTAGCCTTTGCTGTCTACAATTAAAATCGACTCAAACTAGCTAGGAAAATTATGTAGCCTTTCTAAATATTTTTGCCATTTGAGTTTACTTTGCCCGCTGATGTACAAATCCAATACAATGTCTTTAATGTTTTGAGTGCAGAAGTCGCCTTTCCTTAAAATCTCTGGTGGTTTCTCTTTGCCCAGGTGTGGTAAACCAGTGCTACAAATAGAAACACTAGCATATTACCTCTGACTTTCCTGGTACCCCTCCTCGTTAACCATACAATCTACTCATCCCAACTTCCAATATCGTGTATTTCCCTTATCCACTGCAATAATGTAGTCCAGATAGTTCTGGAGTAATCACATGCAAACATAAGATGTTCCATTATCTCCTATATATTCTTTCCACATAACACACAGTCACTTGTTACTGATACTCCCCATTTCTTAGTCGATCAACTGTGGCTAGTCTTCGATGTAATGCCAGCCAAAGTATGAACTGATGCTTTGGATCCTATGGTTAGTCTTTTCCAGGAACTCTTCTGCTATTAAGGTCTTGTCGCAATATATAACTGCTTGATGCAGAACTTTCCCTGCTTATAATAGCTGTTCAAATCAGCAAAGGAGCTCTTTTGGATGAACCAGTCCCTAACATCAAATATCTTCCTAAAACAACAAACATGCTCAGGAGTGCCTATAATCATGACATTTTGATCTTTAATGTAGAAGCTATGGATCCATTGAATTCACAGAGTATCCTTCTTTGCATTTATAGCCCACGACAGCTTGCATAAGGTATCCCTGTGAATAACACTGTGTAATTACTTTGTGTTATATTTGATTGTATAAGTATAATTATATAGATAAATAAATATTTTTTAAATTTAATATGTAAATAATTTTCAATGTGTGATAAATATTTATAGGTATAATAGATACTAAATATTACATATTTTTATATGTTAAAAATGCATATTCTTTTGTAATAAAATATATTAAATAATTATAAAGTAATACATAATATCATAAAGATTACTAGTATCTTCTATATAAATAATATTGTAACTTAAAAGAGAACAATGAAAATTTCAATAACAAATTAAAAAGGTATGAGCTAATAAAATATTTATCGTCATAGTTAATATTTATGCTAATGATTAGAAAACAAACTTGTAAACTATGAATTGGTTTTTTAGCAAAGTCTTCCTCATACAAAATTCACATAACAACGATGTATATGAAATTTTATCTAGTTGCTCTAGCATTTCATATCTGATGAGCTATTCCATCTCTTAGATTGCAAACATATTGTTATTTAACATCAGTCGGACATCATCGGAATCAGAATCAATATCATCCAAATTATGGGAATCTTCTATTTCTTTTTTCATGTGCTCTTCAAAATATGTATCTTCCTAGTTCTACTTACGAATAAAATTGTGAAGTATACAATATGCTAGCACAATCCACTATTGTTTTTTGATTGAACATGGAAGAGTCATAAATATAGAAAATCTTTTTTTCAAAAGCAAATTTCCTCTCCACCATATTTCGAAGTTTTGAATGTCTTAATTTAAAAAGCTCGCGAGCATTTTGTGGAGCTTGTGTTTGGCTCCATCTGCTCTAATGATATCGTATTGAACGGTAAGGTGGTAAAAAGACCTTTGTATTTGCATAGCCTCCATCAACTATATAATATTTTCCTACAAAGTTACAAGTACAGTTTAAATATTTTAAAAAGATAATAGAAAAAGTATAGGTGTATGAATTATTAGTAAACTAGTTAATTTATCCACGCCGCTCGGCATTAACAGTTACTTTACCCAGAACCCGGAATATCACAATACATCACAAGCTACTCTACTGCTCAATAGGTACAACTGGATAGAAAGACCGTATAGTTTCATCTACAAGTACTACAACTGCAAGATAGGAAGGGGACTCGGAGATCTGCGGACGCTGCAGATTATACCTCGAGTCTCCTGATACCGCTGCTGCTGATAGCTGAGATACCGCGTACTAGGACCTGGATCTGCACATGGGAAAAAAAACATGCGGAGAAGGGCGTGAGTACTCCACATTCGGTACCCAGTAAGTGCCAAGCCTAACCCCAGTCAAGTA
>ML257450.1:3511-27374 GCA_005239495.1 Nicotiana undulata
CCTCACTCCATCAGACACTCTCAATTTGCCCTTCAGGCCATAAATATACCGGGTTCTCGACCCAAAAACATTATTTCATTTTTCAATAAGTAGTATCAAAATACTTTGAGTGTCAAAACAATTTCAAAGAAAAGACTGAGTGAAAATCATAACATATCAGTGAGGAAAATAGTAAGAACATCCCCCAAGGGGTAAACAAATCTGCACTAGGCCCCAAACATGGCTTGCAGCCCAAAACATATCATAATGTATAAATACTATTTAAGAAAAGGCTTAAAAATCGGTTTCGCAACTCAATAGTCGCCCAAATTAGGAACCATGTTCCGAAGTTTCCACCTTTTTATTTCAAAACCCGTGAAAGGGTGCACAGTCCGGGGTTTCATACCCTCATGACAGGATTTAAAGACATTACTTACCTCAAAACTAGCCCGAAACTACTCCGCAATGCGCTTGCCTCTCGAATCAACCTCCGAAGGCTCCAAATCTACCAAGTTCAGATTTTTATCATCAATATGGGCTTAAGGAACAATTTCCAATCGAAAGATATCAATTTTACTCAAAAATCCGAAACCGGGCAAAACCCGACCCTCGGGCCCCCGTCCCGAAACTCAGATATTTTTCCAGAAAAGTGTTATTCGTCTTCCCACGAGTCCGTACATATAAAGAACACCAAAATCGGAGTCTGGTTGACCCCTCAAATCGACCCTTGAAGGTCTCATAATCTCATGCCCCAAAATCCTATTTTTCTACTTATTTTCATGATTAAAGGCTGAGATTATGGTCTATAATAACCCATAAACGAGTTTTAATAATCAAATTACTTACCTCTGCGATACCCAATGATTTTCTCCTCCAAAATTCGTCCAAGAAGCTCCTTGTCCGTACACCAATGGTGAAATAAGGGTTTAGGTCGCGGATGAAATATTTTATACTGCCCAGTGATTTCTTCACCGCGATCGCGGACTTCCTGTCGCGATCGCGGAGCACAATTTCCAAACCCCACGCGATCGCAGCCCCCTTCATGCGACCGCGAAGACTATTCAACCTCGCCCCCACGCGCATGCCTTATCCTTACGCGATCGCGAATCCCCTCACGCGATCGCAATGCCTGACCTGCCCGACCTCTGCGATCGCAGACGCCTTTATGCGATCGCAGAGAACAAAAATGCTTCCTCTCACGATTGAAATACGCGATCGCGACCTTCCTTACGCGATCGCAGAGAAGAAAAACCTGCTGCACAAAAACCAGAAACCAGCAATGTTTTCAAGTCCGGATGAGTCCGTTAATCACCCGAAATCAATCCCGAGCCCCTCAGGACCCCAACCAAATATACTAACACATCCCATAACATCATTCAAACTTAGTCGCACTCTCGAAACACCAAAACTAACATCAAAACACCAAATTCTCATCCAATTCAAGCATATGATTTCCAAAAACTTCTGAAACGCGCATTTGATAAAAAACCCAACCAAATCATCTCCGAATGACCTGAAATTTTGAGGGCAAGTCCAAAATGACCTAACGAAGCTATATCAACTCTCGGAATCCCATTCCGACCCTCGGATCAAAATCTCGCCTATCAACCGGAATTCGCCAAAATACTAACTTCGCCAATTCAAGCCTAATTCTACATCGGGCATCCTAAAATTATTCTTAACACACTCCTACGTCCCAAATCACCTAACGAAGCTATCCGAACCATAAAATACGTATTCCGAGGTCGTTTACCAATAAGTCAACTCTTAGTTGACTTTTCCCATTTTAAGGCTGTTCTTAAGGACTAAGTGACTAAATTCTCATTTAACCATTTCGATTTCAAGCCTATCAACTCTAACACATTAATAATAGAATAACCAACATATAATAAGCCACTAAAAACAGTTATAATGCAGGTTTTACGTAACGATAGACCGGGTCGTTACAGTAATAGAGATTAGGTTCATCATGCTTTAATTAAGGAAAATGCTTAAAATAAGTTAACAGCATAATTGACCATAGAATAAGGTCAGAAAATATTTCACAAGTTGAAATAAGTAGAAAATATCATGCGAGATCAGTGAAGAATTAATCACGAGGATTCAGGGACTCACAAATAGAAAGTATTACTAATTTAGGAGAAATTAGCACAAATTATGAGATCAAGAATAAAAACTCATAAAAACCAGAAACCCTAAGAAGTCGGGTGGGGTAAAATCATAAGAATTAGGGATTCACATAACATGAATTACAGAATAAACATAATATAGGCAGGAGAAGTGAAGATTCAGAGACATTGATGAACAAAGATAGAGTAGGATCACATAATAAGCATGAATAATAGCAGCCAGAAATCCTAACAAGCAAACATAGGGTAAAAGTTATGGAACCACAGAGTATTCATGAGAACACAGTAAACATAATAGAACAAGGAAGCATTCTATCGAAAACGAACTCCAGAACCCAGGATTACGACTAAAGATTTAGGGTTTTAACAAAATAAATCAGACAACAAGGGGAAAACCTCAAATAAACATTCAAACATAATGAGAACCACAAGATAATACTAAAAAATCAGAAAGAGAATCGTTTAAAAGTTTTTTTAAGAACCCTAGTTTTAAAAAGATGAAGAATCGCTTAAAAAACAGAGGGGTTTTAAGAGAGAACAAGTGAAAACCTCAGAATAAACGTAGATCTGTCACAGATCTAGAAAGATCGGAAGATATAAGAACTAAGGTTTCCAAAGAAAACCCAAAGAGAGAAGAGAGACTTAGATGTTACCAGCGTTTGGCTGGAAAATACAAGAACCTTACTCGAACGGCCGTAGGGGGCCGGAAAAATGGCATGGGACCGGAGATGGGAGTGATTGCCTCAGGGTTTCTTGAAAACCTTCATCAGTGACACCAACGTGAAAGGCAGAGCCTTAGAGTCGAGGAGGGGTGAGAACCCCATGGTTTTCGGCAAGGGAGGTGGCCGGAGAGGAGAGACAGAGCTCAAACGGGGGGAAGGTTCTAGAGAGTCCCAGAGAGGGAGATAGAGAGACGGGTGAGAGAATGAAGCGGGGGAAATGAGAGAGGGGGGTTGTCTTAGGGCGTTAATTATGGTAGGTAGCGATCTGGGCCGTTGATTTGAATTAATCAACGGCTCAAATTAAAAGGGAGATTGGGTGGGGTAGGCTAGTGGATTGGGCCTGGGGGGTGTTTGGGCAGTTTAAATCAGATTTGGGTATGGTTTAATTAGGCTAGAATTTTAATGAAATTAGGCCATTTGTTAAATAACCCATAAAATAGATAAATAATTTATAAATGTGGCTAATAATTATAAAAAATAAAATTAATGCTTAATAGATTAAATTAAAGTGATTAATTAGTATTTAAAATACAAATAACTAATTATTGGTAAAAAATAGCATGAAACATATAATTAGGCTATAATTCAAAGCTATTGCAATTATAGCCAAATAGTGCCAATTTGGCTAATTATGAAGTAATTTAGTCTTAATAGGACCTAAAATTATACATTAAGCTAAGAAATATTTTTGAAATTATTTGTAATGCAATTTATAATTAACTATTAGAGATAAAAATACTGGATAAATTAATAAAAATATGGGAATATTATAGAAAAAATACCACTTGTTATAAAAACCTGATTTTGAAGGTATACATGAAAATTTAAAATAATTGGAGGAAAATTTGGGTATCAACATGCATAAGTACTCGTCACCTCACATATACGTTGTACCCAACATCTAGACATGTAGAAAATAGACAAACGATTCATATTCTCTCAGGTCAAGGTTAACCGCGACACTAACCTCGCTCCAACAACCAAACTAAAAGCCCTACCACGGATTTTACTCTCAAACAAGCATCCGAACCAATATAATCTAGCAAATTACAAATCAAACGCTTCAAATTAAGCCTTAGGAACTACCCATGATTGCAAAAAAAATCAATTTAGGTCATTATTGAAAAAGTCAACAAAAATCAACACCCGGGCCCGCTTGGTCCAAACCCAAAATTCGGACCAAAATCCGATTACCCATTCACCCATGAGCCCGGTTATGTAATTTATTTGGGAATTCGACCTCAATTTGAGGTCTATATCCCAATTTACAAAAATCCCTAATTCTACCCAAAACCCCCAATTTCCACCATGACATACTAGATTTTTGGTTGAGATCTAAGAAAATATAGTGGAAGATTGAAATAAACTCACTTACAAATGATTTGGGAAAGAAACATTCTTTGGAAAATCGTCTCTAGGGTTCTTGAGTTTGAAAATTTGAAGAATGAACCAAAAATCTCGTCAAAGTCAAGTTTTGATCAGTTGTAGGTGTCGCATTGCGAGCCCCAAAAAATATAAAGAATCCATCGCATATGCAAAAATCATCACACCTCTGCTTTCTTCGCAAATGCGAAGAACAGTTTGTAAATGCGAACTCAGATCCATCCGCAAATGCGACCCGTTGATCGCATTTGCGATAACTGCTTACCCAGCCCTCACTTCGCAAATGCGAACTCTGGCCTCCCCAGCTACTCTTCGCAAATACGACGAGTAGATCGCAAATGTGAACCCATATGTGGTCGTAAATGCGAAGATTGACCTTGCAATTGCAAGGTCTGAGGCCTGCAACAAAATCTGAACACACCAGCAGTGTTCTAAGTCCATTTTTCACTCCGTAGCCTATCCCAAACTCACTGAGCCCTCAGGGCTCTAAACCAATGTGCACACAAGTCTAATATCATCATACTAATTTGCTCTTGCGATAAAATCGCCAAAATAACACCTAGAACTAAGAATGAACACCAAATCAAATGAAATTTTCAAGAAATTTTTTAAACTTTTATTTTCACAGCCTGATGTCCGAATCACGTCAAACCGACTACGTTTCTCACCAAATTTCACAGAAAAGTCATAAATATGGTATTGGACCTATACCGGGTTCCGGAACCAAAATATCGACCCGATATTCAAAAAGTCAATTATTTCAATTTCATTAAGCCTTTAACTTTCAAATTTCGACAAAGTCCGATATCTCGGGCTAGGGTTATCTGAATTCGACTCCGGGCATACGCCCAAGTCCCAAATCACGATACCAACCCAGCATGACTACCAAAACACGAATCCGGGTCCGATTGCTCAAAACGTTGATCGAAGTCAACTCAAATGAAATTTATAGGCAAAATTCTTATTTTATCAGTTTTTAACATAAAAGCTTTCAGGAAATACGCCCGGACTACGCACGAAAATCAAGGAGAGATAAAATGAGGTGTTTAAATCTTGAAAGCGCAGAATTGGGTTCTAAAACATAAGATGACCTTTCGTGTCGTCATAACTGTAAGTGTAAGGTCTGCGTACTCACTACGTATCCTCCCCATACCTCACTTGTGAGATTATACTATGTTGTTGTTTGTTGGCCTCTTTGTAGCAGTGATTGTTGTTGAGTTCATGCTCTTCAACTAGGTTTTGAATCTCCCTCACATTATTGTTTGTCTTCCAAAAGGGTTCCTTATTTCCAAGTATGCATTTAATTAGGAGCATATATAGAATAAGTTTCTCCCTAAATCACCTCTAAAAATGGTTCTTGACAAATTGAGCAAGAGTTGCTTTGCTGTGCATCCAAGGGCGGATCCAGCACAATGACTATGAGTTTTCACAAACCCAGTAACTTTTATCTAGATTCTGTATTTGTATTAAAATATCCGTTACTGAATAAAGCAGTGCATAGCAATTTAGAGCCACGGAAGACTTGAGTTGATTGATACTATGGTTGTCACTAGCTAACAGCCCGTCAAGCGCTACATCATAGGCACATTGAGAGCGGAGATAGTTGTATCCATATACATAAAAAATGACAGCAATAGAATGCCAATCCTCGGGCTTTATTTGTAAAGTCTCTATTTCTTGGTAATCAAAGCCCAAAGATCTATGAATTAGCCCATGCTTGACTAGCCAAACAAACGTAGTCTACGGCAGTATTGGATATTTCACTCTATACTCATCTCACTTGCAAAAAATGTTTGGTTTTTAGCTTAAGTCAGGATCTTCTAAGTTGCTACTTGCTAGCTTTCTTCAATTTTGGATGACTTGACGAATCATAGCGAGAGTATTACTAGAATAACCGAAATATAGTCATGACTAGCCTCTAATGTAACCGAAATTTAGTTGCATTAGAGAATGGTAGAGTTGTTGTAGTAAAGAGGCTAATCGTATAGCTGTAGATCAGTACTACTTCTTTTTCTAGTTCAATTGGTATATAAAATTTTACTTACCAAATAAAATATCTAATATCATGAATATACGTTATGAAAAAAAATTACTCTTTTGGACTATCTTTTCTATCCGGTTATCAAGATCTTATGATATGAATATATGGTAAATGGCTTGCCCTTGATAAAGCTTACCCAAAATATTTTCCAACATAAAACAAAAAGAAAAGGAAATTATGAACTTTGATCAAGTACATGCATCAAGTTGTCAATTATCCATCAATTCAACTTCACTATGGAGTATACTTCTACATGCTATATATAATATAGATTGAAGTTCCATGCGCCATCTTTGATGCTCTCTCATGACACCCTGATAATCATAGAACAATATACTCAGTTGCAGATGTGACATACATATAATCAAATAATTTAATTTAATTTAATTTAATTTATATATATATATATATATATATATATATATATATATATATATATATAAAATTACTTACTTGACGTAGTCGACCTTAATATCATTTAGTGTCGTGACTGGATTAGCAATGGTTGAAAAGGCTGCTTTATCGAGCAGCATGGTTGCATCACATCCAGGGCAACCATCAACAACTTTTACCACAACACTCTTGCCAGTGCAAGGCTGTGGCACTGGACCAGTGCATGTGACCTTTACTAATGTTCCACAATCAAATTCACCCGTGAAAAGATGGTTACTCGCTGCTAAGCGGGTACCTTGGGGTGTGTCTCCAAAACAATCCGTATCTGTAATATAACAATAATAATTATGCACCAGTATTAAAAAAGCTTGGATGAAAACAAAAATCCATTAATATTAAGCAAATAAATGAATGAGACAAGTGAAGTGTCGCCCAACAACAACAACAACAAATCTAGTTCTCACAAGTGAGATTTGGGGAGGGTAAGATGTACACAGCCTTACCCCTACCCGTTGAAGGGCAGAGAGGTTGTTTCCAATAGACCCTCTGCTAGAGAACAACTGAAAAAGAAAAGGTGATGCACTATTTTTATTCGAGTGGGCAACAATTTTATATAAAAATAGTAATTAACCTGCGCTATAATAAATTAAAATTTATTGATTAGTGTAAAGAAATCTTTACACAAGGTGTATATAATGTGAATTTGTTTTGTCTAATAAAATTTAAAGACTAATAAATTGGAAGGAACATATTAAACTTACGGTTACTGAAGGTAGACCAATATCCTGCAGTCCCTGGTATAGCCAAAGCAATGGAGAACAAAGTTGCTACAACACCAATAATGAGAAGAATACTTTTAGAAATTGCCATTTTCTTAAAAAGTTTTTTATTTCACTGATAGATCTACCCAACCAGTAATTACCACCATTTTATAGCCTTTTCTAGGTGACAACTGGCTAAAATATGGTAACTAGTTAAAAGAATTAAGGCAATCCTTTTTTTAGTCAAAAGATCCACCTTGCTGGTGGGTTTTAGGAATATCAATTACTGTGCATTTTCTATCTTACTATATTCATATGCAGGGATGTTAATGAATATTTAAAAATTGATTAAAACAATCGAATTGTACCGCATCAAATTGACTTTTAGATTTCTTTTAATAAATTCTTAAGCTTTTATATAAATCTATAACCGTACGGATAATTAGAGTAAATTTTTTATTTTATGAAAATAAATCAAAAAATATCAAACGATACCGAATAAATTTACATGTGAAAAATATATTTATATATTAAGTTTAATAGTAATAAAGCATTAAAGTATTGAATATGTTTCCTTTCGTATGATTTATATTTATCTTTTTGAACATTTAATCTTATATACACTTTATTCTTGAGTCCCAACTTGGTTAATATCTTTTCACTCATGTGATTTATATTTTCTTTGTCTCTGCTTAGTTTTTTTTATGTTAATGGATCTATACTATGGTCATGTTTCATGTTTTCTTAATTTATCACTCTTTAAATAATGGAAATGTCTCGACAGTTTTGATAAGTCCTAAAAAAGTATATATGTTATTGCATGCTACTTTTACTAAGGGTTTATACATGATATTTAAAACAAAATACCAAAAACTAAATGAACCGTACCGATACTGAAGAGAAACTGACATGATTTGGACGGTTTCGAAAAGTCTAATTTTAGTTATACATAATAGAATAACCGAAAAATTGGTATGATACAAATTTTATAAATAAACTGGTCGAACCGAACCATTGACACCCCTATTCATATGCATTGTAATATTTTCATGTGGTATCCAGATGAGTTGTGATGGATTGATAAGTACCCTTTTATCCTTAAATCAAAAGTTTTGGAGGGATTTTGCATCTATACCCGCTTTTTAGGTCACGTTTTAAACTTATACTCGCTTTGCAAAAAAAAATTACAAGCGTACCCACTTTTCGCATATACTTCAGGCATACGGGCCTAAAGTAGCAAAGACAATCGCACAAACTTCAGCATTTTAGGCTTTTTCAAAAACTTTAGCAGAAGATGCTGAAGTTATTTAGTTCATTTGTAAAAACTTCAGCACTAAATAAGCTGAAGTTTTGTCCTGGATTAATAAGTTTTGTCATAAAGATTTTTCAAATTTTTTTGCAGAAGATGTTGAAGTTATTTAGTTCATTTGTAAAAACTTCAGCACTAAATAAGCTGAAGTTTTGTCCTGGATTAATAAGTTTTGTCATAAAGATTTTTCAAATTTTTTTGCAGAAGATGTTGAAGTTATTTAGTTCATTTGTAAAAACTTCAGTACTAAATAAGCTGAAGTTTTGTCCTGGATTAATTAGTTTTGTCATAAAGCTTTTTCAAAAACTTCAGCAGAAGATGCTAAAGTTATTTAGTTCATTTGCAAAAACTTCAGCACTAAATAAGTTGAAGTTTTGTCATAAAACTTTTTCAAAAACTTCAGCAATAAAAGATGCTGAAGTTATTTAGTTCATTTGTAAAAACTTCAGCACTAAATAAGCTGAAGTTTTGTACATGTAGCAGGAAGAAGGAGGCGCCTGAAGTTGTAAAAAGTAGGGTATAGGTTAAATAATTTAAAAATATGGGTATATGTTAAATGGGGGCGACCAAATAGGATGCCCCATGCAATTTCTACAGGTTTTGGGTTCGATCTTGAGTACGGAGTCTCTTATGTTAGGAAACGCTTTCCTCTAATCAGTGTTTTGAAAGGTGAAGGCATAAGTCTGGGTGTTTTACTTAATAATGGGTGAGCCAAAAGCTTCGAGACATGAGGCGTAAGCCCCATAGATCTTTAATTTTTTTTAATTAATTAATGAATAATATAGCATTATAAAAAATAAATATAAAAGATACATTAAAAGTTCATAAATACTAAAAAGAATTAAAGAAACACATATAAAATAAAATATCTAACACGTTTTACAAGTATAAATAATGCAATATTGTTAAAGTTACTATAAAATATAAATTTACTACAACGTCTTAACTTTCAAACGATCAAAATAATAATTTCTTAAAAAATATTATCAAACTGCATATTTTACCTCCTTAAAAGTAATACTCAATGAATTTATCAACACTGTAATTTAAAATATTACTCCTTCATGAGAAGTTATTAATTATTTTTAAAGAGCAAAATAATAAATATATGATAATTTAGTGAGACATAGAACTAAGACATGGAGATCTATCAAGTAAAAATATAAATTTTGGTTATCTATTTTTAGAAGAAATATTCAAATGATATTCACCTTCACGATGTTCTCAACTAGTAAATATACAATATTATGGTTTGTTATGTGAGTTCTTCGCATTTTTCATTTTCCTATAGATAAAAAGAACTTTAATAATTATTTATTGAAGAATTTTGAGAGTCACCAGTACTAATTAGTGAATTCAACACATGATTTGCATAGGAACTATGAGGCAAGTTCCGAACGGTAAGCATAGGCATGTTTAGGGTGCAAGCCGGGTGCTTGGGGGCGTAAGTCTCACAGAACTAAACCCTACATATGAGTTTCAAGGTGTTTTATGAGCCTCAAGGCGAGCCCCAATGCGAGTCCCAAAAAAGCTTTTTAAAATACTGCCTCTTATATGGGAACTCCCAGCGCAAATCTCAATTTAATTAGGTCCAATGCAGATACTAACTCCCTATTGAACCTCCAAGTCTATGTGTTTTCTGGCCCACGTTCCAACACAACTCACACACACCCCCACACATCATTTGTTGTCTTTCTAAAAAAAAATTAAAACACAATAGATATTGATCTTTGATGTGCAAAAGTTATAATTTAAGTTTGGCATCCCAAATTTTATACATGAACATTGAGAGCCAGCAAATAGTATTTTTTTCTAAACAAACCAAAACACCATAAAAGAGACACTAGACTGTAGTTTAAGGTGATTCACAAATAATGTTGGAAGGTTTGGTTTGTTTGTTCCTATAGGCTGGTAGGTTCCACCTATCTATATTTACAATACCCTTAACTTGTCTTGGGAGTTCAGAAAAGGAGTTGAAGACATGGATTCTATCTAAATTATGGCTCATAGCAGCCAATTTATCAGCAGGTTTGTTATAACGACCCGGTCGGTCGTTTTGAGAGTTAGCGCCCCGATCTCTTAATAACTGCTTTTCCCATGTCTAGTTATGCTATTGAAACTTGCTGGAGCATGAGTGGTGAAATTCGGAGTGATTTTGGACACATAATCCTTAAATGTGGATTTCAGCTTTTGAAATCATGCCGTAGCTAGAACTGTGTGAAGACGGATCCGAAATAGAATTCCGTCAACTCCGTTAGCTCCGCTGGGTGATTCCGGGGTTAGGAGTGTGTTTGAAATATGTTTTCGAGTTCAGTTGTAGATTTAGGCTTGAATTGGCGAAATTAGAATTTCGGTGATTTCGGCCGATAGGTGAAATTTTGATATCGGGCTCGAAACGGATTTTCGAAAGCGACAGCAGGTCCGTAATGTCATTTATGACCTGTGTGAAAAATTTGAGGTCATTCGGATAAGTTTAGACGTGTTTCGGCATCAGATGTGAATTTTAGAAATTTCCTAAGTTCTTAGGCTTGAATCTATGCATATTTGATGTTTTTGATGTTATGAGGCGTGTTTTTAAGGCTCGAACAAGTTTGAACGATGTATTAGGGCCGATTGGTAGTTTTGGTTGAGGTCCCGGGGGCCTCGGGTGTGATTCGGGTGTTCAAACGGGCATTTTTAGCCTAAAAGCCTTTGCTGATTTTCTGGTTTTTCCTGCAGCAGTGCTTTGTTCTCTACGATCGCAAGACTTCATTCGCGATCGCACAAGGTAAGTATGGGAGGTTCGTGATTTGTTCTTCGCAATCGTACAAGGCTAATCGCGATCGTAGTGTGTGGTAACCTTGGTCTCCGCGATCGCACATCGATAATCGCGATCGCATAGAGGACCTTGAGTCTGAGGAAGGGTTTATGTCTTTTTCTACGCGGTCGCATGGCCCCTAACGTGATCGCATAGCTATGGGGGCAAGAGGTCCGCGATCGCAGATCTTTAATCGCGATCGCACTGAAGGAATTTGAGGCGCGTGGCAGATACTCTTCGCGATCGCGACTATTCGTCCGCGATCGCATAGAAGAAATTACTGGGCAGTCTTTTAAAAACCCAAATCCGAGGGTTTATGACCATTTTTTATTTTGAGAGCTCGAGTGAGGCGATTTTTTGAGCCATTTTCACCTGGGTGATTCGGGTAAGTGATTTCTAACCTATTTAGATCAAATTCCATGATCCCAATCTTAAATTCAACCTTTAAATTCGAAATTTGTGGGTAGAAAATGGGAAAAATGGGAAGGACTTCATAGACCAAATTATTGAGTTTCGATTGGGTCTTTGACCTCCGATTTGAGAGATTCTTATATGGGTAGACTCGTGAAAGAATGGGGGTTCGGAAAATATGATTTTTACCTGAATCCGAGACATGGGCCCGAGGAACTTTTTGGGCGAATTACCTATTTTCGCGTATTAGCTTAAAAATAATTAGCTATTTTGTTCCCTTGAAGTGATATTTACATCATGCAATCGAATTGAATAGATTTGGGCCACCCGGTGTCGGATACTCGTGGCAAGAGCGTGGTATTGAGTTGATTAGCGCAGTCAAGGTAAGTGGCTTGCCTAACTCCGTGTTGGAGATTTTCCTAAGGCATTTTTATACTGATTTTACTATGTGGACGCCGTGTCCGTGAGGTGACGAGTGCGTACACGGGTCATGGTTGCTAAATTCCCGTTTTCCCTTCCATGACATAATTCATTTCATTCCTATATTACTGCTTCATGTTATAACTGATTAGTTAGCATATAATGAGCATGCCTACCCGTTTTCACTTGAATTCCCCGTATTTGGTTCTATCTGCTCCATACTTAGGTAGTTTTACCTTATTCTTACCTATTGTTCTCTTGAATTGCTTAATTAAGCCGTATCCGATAGCATTCTGCATCTCATATTTAAATTGGGACTACGGACCGAGATCCGGGAGCTTTCCTCCTGTATTGCATTGCATATTTAAATTGGGACTACGGACTGAGATCCGGGAGCTTTCCCCCTGTACTGCATAGCATATTTAAATTGGGACTACGGACTGAGATCCGGGAGCTTTCCCCATGTACTGCATTGCATATTTGCTGTTGAGATATATGTTGTGCCGAGCCGAGGGCTTTTCTTTATTATTTCTTTCAGTATTCCTTTAAATTCTGCTTATTTTAGCAATTATTATGTCACTGTTCAAATTTATAACTGTCTTATTTTCAAACTCAGTAGAGCCTTAACCTGACCTCGTCACTACTTGACTGGGGTTAGGCTTGGCACTTACGGAGTACCGAATGTGGAGTAGTCACGCCCTTTCCTTCGCATGTTTTCCCCATGTGCAGATCTAGGTACCAGTGCACAGCGTTTTGGCTAGGAGTACCACAACAACTGTCAGGAGACCGCGAGGTAATTCTGCTGCGTCCGCAGAATCCCACGTGTCCCCATCTACTCTACCACAGACATAGGAAATAGTCATATATACATTTTCCTTATTCCGTTGTATAGAGATAGAGTTGTACAAAGCTTGTGATTGTGACATTCCGGGTTTTGGGAAAGTAAAAGTTGTACATGCCGAGCGACTAAGTTTTATAGTATTGCTTCTTCTTTACTGTTCTATTATTTGTCTTATTTTTCGCAAATTTAGGCTTACCTAGTCGTAGAGACTAAGTGCCGTCACGAGACCATTCGGAGGGTAAATTCGGGTCGTGACAAGTTGTTGGCCTCTTTATAGATTTTTATCACTGCAAGTGATTTCTTTTGCCTCGTTTTCTTTTTTATCTTGTTCTTATTACTATTTGTTGCTACTGCTCTATTTTCAATTTTCTTCCTAACGAGGACCTACTGAAAACAACCTCTCTCTAAAGTCTGCATACTCTCTACCCTCTCCATACACCACTTGAAAGATCATCCTAGGTTAGTTTGTTGTTGTTTGTTGGCCTCTTTGTAGCAGTGATTGTTGTTGAGTTCATTCTCTTCAACTAGTTATTGAATATCCCTAGTATAATTGTGTGATGACCCAAAGGGTCATCTTATAAATTAAGACTCCCTTCCAGGCTCATAGGTCTTCAAAAGACTAATTTTAATTACCTCGAGTTGCATGCGCAGTCCGGGCGTGAATCCGGAAAGATTTTATGTGAAATATGAGAAATACTAATTTTAGAGTTAAAATTTAGTTATAGTTGACTTTGATCCACATTTTGAGTAAACGGACCCGAATCTGTGTTCCGACAATCCTGGGGGATCCGCAGTAAAATATGGGACTTGGGCGTATGCCCAGAATTGAATTTCGAGGTCCTTAGCCTTAGAAAACAATTTTTGAAGAAAATTATTGTGCTGATTTTTAAAGGAAATAAAGAAATAAATTAATATTTGAACTCGTTGGTATCGGGCCCGTATTATGGTTCCAGAGCCCGGTACAAGTTTGTTATGATATTTAAGTCCTATCTGTGAAATTTGGGGAGAATCGGAATTGATTTGACGTGATTTGGACGTCTGGTTGAAAAGTTAGAAACTTTGAGTGTTCTTGAGAAAATCATGAGTTTTGAGGTCAAATTTGTATTTTTTGATGTTATTTTGATGATTTGATCGCACGAGCAAGTCTGTATGATGTTTTTAGACTTGTGTGCATGTTTGGTTTGGAGTCTCGAGGGCTTGGGTGAGTTTCAGATAGGTTTAGGCTATGTTGCGCTTGTTTTTTATGCTTCATCATCGTTTCTTCGAGCATAAATGATACCACATTAAGAAAATGAGCTCCAAATTTTGTTTTTACTGAAACCATTAGATCCATATCGTAATTACGGGGCTGATGTTTTAGACGTCAATACCACACAAGAATATACGTTAAATGTGTGGTACCCAATTTTTCGAGTGTTGTCTCACAAGAAGAACCTGGTTCTTCTTTGTGTTCCAACTTCTACTGGTGCAGAATAATAAAAGTAGTAAAGTAAAAGCACAGAGATTTTTACGTGGAAAACACCTGGCTCAAAAGGTGAAAAAACCACGACCTACTCCTCAGTAGGATTTGCTTAAACTCTTCACTAAAAACTCTGAGCCAAACGGACTTACAAAATAAACTCTTTTGTAATCCTAGGACTAACTCTAATCCCTTTGTATCAACTAGCCTCTAGCTAATTTCTACAAGCTTCAAGTTAACTCTAACTTGAACAATGTGTACCTATTACAATTTGCTTCTAAGAAAGCTGATAAGATACAATATTGAAACACCTACTGCAATCAACTAGACTCAATATATCAATGATGAAACTGGTTCTTCTAGCTGAACTGTAGCCTTTGTATCGCACACTAAATCTGCTTGCAAAACAACTCTGGGAATTTTGCTTTTAGATCTTGATTCACTTCAGTACTTGTGCGTCTTTTTTTCCAGCAGAAATACCTCGAGTATTTATAGAGTCAGTAGTTGAGTTTGTCAATCAATTCTAGTTTGACTCTTCCTGGGAGAAAGAATTCGAATTAAACTCAACTTCCTTCCTTTGTTACTTCTCCTTGCTGAATTCGACTTTTATTCTCTCATCAGTTTGCAACCTTTTCGCATTAGGAGACAATCTATTGGTTTATTGATAAGTCACAATCACAAATATCTCCTATGCATATACGGTTCATGTGCCAGCTATTTAGTTCCAAGATGTGGGCTCTGTTGGACCTGGTTCAACTGGTCAGCCTTTGTCAATCTTCAAAACTATGCAGTGACATGGGTCAACAAATTCCCCCTTTTTGATGATGACAAACTTTGTGCTTAATCTTGTATACACTTCAAACACTTTGTATGTTTTAACCATTAATCATTGAGAAACTAGGTTCATTAGGTTATAAATATCACTTAAAAAAATACAAACATATCTTCCCCCTTTTGGCATCATCGAAAAGATTGCAAAATGATACACTTACCAGATTTGTTAATTATTACTCATGGCCATGGAGGCAACTGCAGGTGCAAAGCATGATTAATCAACACAAGAAGCAAATAAATGTATGCTAAATAAGAAATTGAGACAAGTCAATAACTAGAAGAAAAATTCATTGATTAGTAACGATTATCAACCACCATACAGTAAAACAAAAACAAACCAACCATGAGCAAAAAACAGAAAAAGATAGAAACAAGTTTAACAAGACAGAAACACGTCCCGAACTGGGCACTTGAAAGGTTATGGGAAGCTCCGGATAGCCTAAGGATGGGAAGGTGCAGAGGAGGTTGTGGTCTTGGATTGTAGGAGAGAAAGCATTTGCTTAAGAACACCCTCATTCTTTTCTTTCTCTTTTGCTAATTCAGCCATGAGAGCATCCCGCTCAGCTTCAACGTCAATCACACGAGACTTCAAATGAAGGATGTCCATATCCTTGATCTCGCTTTCCTGCACCATAGTTCTAACCTTGTTGTTGACTGGTTGCTTCCTAGATGAACTAGGTTCATCCACAAGAACATTGACAATGTAATCACATGACAGCAAAGTTTCCTTCCCAAAATAATCCTTGGCAGTCACCATTTCAACCTTCTTCACTGGAACCCCAAAATGAGAAAGCACAGCTGTCAGAATAAATCCATATGGGATCGCATGTGCTTTTGTTCCATTCACAACTCTGTCCAAGAGTTGAATGATGAACGCTGGCCAATTGATTTGCTTTCCCCTGTACAAGCATTCCATCAAGGTCAGATCCATATAGTTGGCAATGTGCCTTCTTTATTGTGTGGGCAGTAGGAACTTGAGGACGAACTCGAAGAATAGCTTGTGTTCTGGCTTCATTTCACTCTTGTAGACCGGCCTGGGTTCAATCTCCTTCTCATTATCACTGAAGAACCTTGTGATGTTAATTTCTGAGGCGATTCCATCTAGACAAGGCCATCTTTGCATTGTGTAATCCTCATATCCCTCAGCTGGTATGTTTAGAATAACACCCAGTTCTTTAGCATCAAAGGAAACTTCAATTCCTTTGACCATTGATGTGACCCTGCCGTCCTTGAAAATAGCATTTCTCATGAATTCTACCAACTCAACCTTTGCCAACCTGCCGTCCATATGAAGGACTATGTCCTTCCAGCCCTGCACCTCTAGAGTTCCCAGCAAATACTGCATTCCAGGCTCATCTAGATCCTTCATCAACTTACCCTTCAGAATTGTTCTTTTTTCAAACATGGTAACTCTGTCAGTCACCTATCATATTACCTTCTCCTCCTCTCCACTCCAGTCTGCATCATCATCCTCTTTCTCAACAATTTTCACTTTCTTTGGCTTGGCCCTTGTCCTCTTAACAGATATTGTGGGTGTGACAGACATTCTAGCTGACTTCTTTGAAGAAGTCTTAGCCTTTGTGGGTTGTCTCAGCCACAACTGGAGCCAGCTTCTCCTCTTGTTGGACCACGTCCAACGTCTCTTCTTCAATAACAACCGCCTCAAGAGGCTCTCCAACTTTTGCTTTTCCTTTTGCTGCCCTCTTCTTCTTCCTCTCTTGCAGAGCCTTTTCCAATTTATCTTCTTCATCTCTCACTGTGCTACAAGTAGCTCATACTTTTGGAGCAGAAACACCAGCAGCTTCAGAAACTTTCCTCTTCTTTGAAGCAACTGGGTGAGTTACCTTCTTGGACTTCTGAGTCCTCCTTTTCTTGGGGTTATAGGACTCCCCCCAATTTCTTCAGCCTTTCAGCAAATGTTTCCTTCCCAGATGAACTAGGTTCATCTGTGCCTTTCTTCAACCTTGCAAGACCTGTTGTAGCCTCCTCAATTGTACTTCCCCCTAACTCTGTGACTTTTTCTCCAACATTTTCAGGAATGGGACCATAGATAACCAGCGTGGTACCATCCCCCCCAGATCCTCTCTCAACTTCTTTTCCCTATCTCTCAGAAATTCTTTCTTTTCTACCACCCCTCTGCCTACTTGACACTTCAACATCAATAATAGACCCAACCAACACGAATCTTTTATCAGCAGAAGCAACTTCAGAATTAATTTCAGGGTTACCTTTCTCAGAGCTGGTTGAACCAGGTGTGTCTTCCTCGTTGGCTGATTTAAAAGATTCACTGGACGAATCTGTCTTAGAACCTCTATCCTCTTCAATAAGATCTTTCAAGAATTTTCCCCTAGTCCAAGAAGCAACAGTTTTCCGGGCAAGAATTTTTACACGACGATTCTTGGGGGTAGGAGTAGGGTTTGGAGTAGGTTCAGGAATGAGTGTATTATCAGGGGTTGATGAGATTTCTGGTGATTGATAACTGTATACATATGGAGAGTTAGATTCAGACTTAGAATTTCCTCCATCATAATCACGATTCGGTGATGAAGTAGAAGAAGAAACAGGTGGTGGTGAAGACATGATTATGTGATGTTAGGAAGAAAAAAGTGAGTAAGCAGTTTTGAATTGTGGAATGAGTTGAACTTGGTTCGATGGTTGCTTTATGAAGAAAAGAGTAATGATGACCCTTATATAAGATGTGGCTGGGGAGATTACAACTGCAGGACATTTACTCAATTAGGAGTCTAATCGCCAAAGGAATGACATTGATTAGACATTTAATTTCCCCCTAAAACTAGGCTACTTAAGTGAAGACGGGACTTATTGAAACCGATTCAATTTGGGTAAGTACGAAGTATTTGAATTTGAACCAATTATGAAAAGAATCCTTCTCAGGTATGACTGTAATTGAATTAATATATGGATAAGAGAACGTACCTCGTCAGTCAGATGAATCAGCATGGATGAACCAGGTTCATCTTGTTAGAAATCTTTAAATTGCCTCAATTTACAAAGATAGATAAACATCATTAGTATCCAGGGAATCATATTAATACATGGCAAAAGAGTATGGCAATAAAGACATGATGCTGAACAATTATTAATCTGATTAAGTACCCAATTAGAATTTTCTAGCCAACAGAATAATATATTTTTTTCAAATAATTTTTTTTTCATTTTTGTTTTTCCAATTAGGTGATCTTAATAATCCCTAATTCAAGATGGTTTCTCTCAAAATCTCCCTACTCAGTGCTTTGGTGAAGATATCTGCAATTTGCTTATCAGTAGCACAAAATTCAATTGAGATCATTCCCTTTTCATAGTTGTCCCTAAGGAAGTGGTGTCTAACATCTATGTGCTTAGTTCTCTTATGATGAACCGGGTTCTTTGTCATACTAATGGNATTTCTTGGTGGCCCAAGACACAAAAGAGCCCAAGAAGTGAGCCATGCCTGAAGTACTTTTCCTGTCAACCAGGAAACTTGCATAATCAGCATCAGCATATCCTACAAGGTCGAAATTACTACCTTTAGGATACCAAAGGCACAAATCAGTGGTGCCTTTCAAATATCTCAAAATTCTCTTCACTGCAGTGAGGTGGGACTCCTTTGGATTTGCCTGAAACCTAGCACATAGTCCCACACTAAACACAATATTTGGTCTGCTGGCACTGAGATATAGTAGAGACCCAATCATTCCTCTTTATACCTTCTGATCAACGGATGAACCAGGTTCATCCACATCCAATTTAGTAGTTGTGGCTATGGGGGTGTCTATTTCCTTTGAATCCTCCATCTTGAACTTCTTGAGGAGTTCTTTCACATACTTTTGTTGATGAATCATTGTTCCATGTGGGTTTTGCTTGATTTGTAAGCCTAAGAAGAAGTTTAGCTCACCCATCATACTCATTTCAAATTCACTCCCCATTAGTGTAGCAAATTCCTTGCTAAGCTTTTCAGTAGTTGCCCCGAATATGATATCATCAACATATATTTGCACAATCAGAAGATCCTTCCCCTTTTCCTTTAGGAACAAAGTACTGTCAATTTTGCCTCGTTTGTACCCATGTTCCAGCAGGAATTTTGACAATCGCTCATACCATGCTCTAGGTGCTTGTTTGAGACCATAAAGAGCCTTGTCAAGTTTATATACATGATCAGGTGACTCTTTGCTTTCAAAACCTGGAGGCTGTTTGACAAATACATCTTCCTTCAAATATCCATTGAGAAAGGCACTCTTAACATCCATCTGATGGAGAGTGAATTCCATATGTGCAGCAAATGCTATAAGAAGTCTAATTACCCCCAATCTTGCCACAGGAGCAAAGGTCTCATAATAGTCAATTCCTTCTTCTTGACTATACCCTTGAACAACTAGTCTTGCCTTATTTCTTGTAATAGTTCCATCCTCATCAAGCTTCTTCCTGAAGACCCACTTCGTGCCAATCACTGATCTGTCTAGTGGCCTGGGTACCAAGTGCCATACTTGAATTCTTTCAAATTGATTCAGCTCCTCTTGCATGGCATTTACCCAATCAGCATCTTGTAGGGCTTCACCAATGTTCTTTGGTTCGATTAAGGATAGGAAGGAATCAAACACACACAAATGTTTTAAGGAAGCTCTTGTTTTGATTCCGGATGACAAATCTGTTATGATGTTTTCAAGAGGGTGAGAACTCTGATATTTGTGTTGTTTGAGTACTAGTAGTTCACTTCTGGATAGTTCCATGTTGTTTTGTTGTTGTGGAACAGGATCAGGGCCAGGATTCACATGTTGAGTTCCCCCTGTCATGTTTCTTGGGTTAGTTGGACCTGGTCCATCACTTGTTCCATCTCCCATGGTTGCTTCACTGTGTTCACTGCTTCTCACCAGTCCAAGCTCCTCATCTTCTGGTTCCTGTCTCTCAGAAAGAGTGTTAGTTTAATCAAATACAACATGCACACTCTCCTCTACACATATAGTTCTTTTATTATACACTTTATAGGCTTTACTATGTGATGAATATCCCAAAAATACTCCCTCGTCACTTCTAGGATCAAATTTACTTAAGGAATATTTGCCATTATTGTGCACATATCATTTACATCCGAAAGCCCTAAGATGGGATATGTTGGGCTTTCTTCCTTTGAGTAATTCATAGGGAGTCTTCTCTACCAGTGTCCTGGTCATACTTCTATTGATTATATAGCAAGCAATGTTTATTGCTTCTGCCCAGAAGTTGTGTGGTAGTTTGCTAGACAGAAGCATGATTCTTTCCATGTCTTCAAGAGTTCTATTCTTTCTTTCCATAACCCCATTTTGCTGTGGGGTTCTAGGGGCAGAAAAGTTGTGATTGATACCATGTTCATCATAGAACTCAGCAAACTTAGCATTTTCAAATTCAGTACCATGGTCAGATCTTATTGATGCTAGTTGATGTCCTAACCGATTTTGAGTTTTCTTAACAATAGTGATGAACATATCAAATGCTCATCCTTAGATACCATAAATAAGGTCCACGTGAACCTTGAGTAATCATCAACTAGCACCATCACATATTTCTTACCACCTCTGCTCAGAGTTCACATTGGACCACATAGATCCAGATGAACCAGTTCCAATGACCTGGTGGTACTGACCGTTTTCTTACTTTTGAATGAGGATCTTACTTGATTCCCCCTTGCACATGCCTCACAAACATTTTCTTCCTTGAACTTAATGTTAGGGAGTCCCACCACTAAGTCCTTAGAGACTAATTTGTTAAGCTGATTTAGACTTGCATGTCCAAGTCGTTTGTGCCAAAGGAGGGGATCACTGTCCAAAACACTTAAGCAAGTGAGTTCATTTTCAGACAGTGTGGACAAGTCTATGACATAGATATTATTCATTCTCTTTCCCTGCAAAACAATCTTGTCAGTAAGCAAGTTAATCACAAAACATTTTGTGGAAGTGAAAGCAACCAGGTTACCTCTGTCACACAATTGTGACACACTGATCAGGCTATATTTCAAGCTATCTATCAAGTACAGATGTTCGATGGAACGTGTGTCATTCTTACCTACTTTCCCAACCCCTATAATTTTACCTTCCTTTCCATTTCCAAAGGAGACATTTCCTCCTTTGAGGTTTTCAAGTGAAAGGAACTGTTCCTTGTTCCCCGTCATATGCTTTGAGCAGCCACTATCCAAAAACCAAATTTGGCTGCTTCCTCTCACTTGTACTTGTGGTTCTTCATGTGATTCCCATCAGATTATCCAATTACCATGAGCGCCTGATCTTCAGTCTCCTCATCTTCTGATTCCTCATCTGAACTTTCCCCCCAAGCAGCAACCATAGCCTTAGTTGTGATTTTCTTGGGTTGGACCAGTTCCTTCTTCCCGTTCCTTCTTTCATATCTCTCCTTTTTCCATTCTACTTCCCATTGAGGACAATTTTTGATGAGAGGGTCAGTCTTACCACATTTGTAGCATCCCTCGTTGGTTGGTCTATTTGTAGATTTTGCTTTGTTGTAGTTTCGTCCTCTAGAGATGCCTTTCTTCCTCATGAGAAAGTTTTTTTAATTCTTTGGTAATCATGGCCAACTCATCTTCCTCCAGATCTGTTCCCTCAGTGATTCTCAATGCTAGACTCCTCTCCTTCTTTGGCCCATCCATCTTCATTTTCTGCCTTCTGAGTTCATAGGCAGTGAGGTTTCCAATGAGCTCATCCAATCTCAGGGTAGCTATATTCTTGAATTCCTGGATAGCAGTGATTTTGCTTTCCCAGGAAATTGGTAAGACCCTTGTCAGGATCTTCTCAACCCTGTCCTCTTCAAGAATGATTCTTCCAAGAGACTTTAGTTCATTGGTCAAGGTTGTGAACCTTGTATACATATCTTGGATAGCCTCTCCTTCTTTCATAGTGAAGTTTTCATACTGAGAGTATAGTAGAGTACCTCTTGACCTCTTTACCTGAGGTGTTCCTTCATGGGCTACTTGTAGAGTATCCCAGATTTCTTTGGCTGTGGTGCAACTTTGGATTCTGCTGTATTCATCTGGACCTAATCAACAAACTAGCCATTTCTTGGCCTTAGCATTCTTCTCCCATTTCTTCAGATCTTCAGCAGTGCAATCAGCCCTAGTCTTTGGTACATCCACACCTTCAACAGTCTTTTTCATTGTAGCTAGAGACCCATCAGTGACTATGTCTCAGAGTTCATAGTCTTCTCCTATCACGTGGTCCTTCATCCTGTTCTTCCACCAAGAGTAGTACTGGCCATTGAAGAGTGGTGGCCTTGCAGTTGATTGACCTTCCCAGTTCCCAGGTGGTGCACTCATTTTGATCTTTTTCAAGGTGTTAGCCTTTTCAAGGATAACCTGCTCTGATACCAACTGATGTTTTAGACGTCAATACCACACAAGAATATATGTTAAATGTGTGGTACCCAATTTTTTAAGTGTTGTCTCACAAGAAGAACCTGGTTCTTCTTTGTGTTCCAACTTCTACTGGTGCGGAATAATAAAAGCAGTAAAGTAAAAACACAGAGATTTTTATGTGAAAAACACCTGGCTCAAAAGGTGAAAAAACCACGACCTACTCCTCAGTAGGATTTGCTCAAACTCTTCACTAAAAACTCTGAGCCAAACGAACTTACAAAATAAACACTTTTGTAATCCTAGGACTAACTCTAATCCCTTTGTATCAACTAGCGTCTAGCTAATTTCTACAAGCTTCAAGTTAACTCTAACTTGAACAATGTGTACCTATTAAAATTTTCTTCTAAGAAAGCTGATAAGATACAATATTGAAACACCTACTATAATCAACTAGACTCAATATATCAACGATGAAACTTGTTCTTCTAGCTGAACTGTAGCCTTTGTATCGCATACTAAATCTGCTTGCAAAACAACTCTGAGAATTTTGCTTTCAGATCTTGATTCACTTCAGTACTTGTGCGTCTTTTTTTCCAGCAGAAATACTTCGAGTATTTATAGAGTCAGTAGTTGAGTTTATCAATCAATTCTAGTTTGACTCTTCCTGGGAGAAAGAATTCGAATTAAACTCAACTTCCTTCCTTTGTTACTTCTCCTTGCTGAATTCAACTTTTATTCTCTCATCAGTTTGCAACCTTTTCGCATTAGGAGACAATCTCTTGGTTTATTGATAAGTCACAATCACAAATATCTTCTATGCATATACGGTTCATGTGCCAGCTATTTAGTTCCAAGATGTGTGCTCTGATGGACCTGGTTCAACTTGTCAGCCTTTGTCATTCTTCAAAACTATGCAGTGACATGGGTCAACAGGGGACATAAAAAAAATCATCGAATTTGAACATCGTTTGAGGAAATTATGCTCATTTTCATGTCGGAAAAAATTTGTTGGTTTCTAGTGTGCCAAGATGTCTCAAATGCAACATATATA
>ML257452.1:0-65167 GCA_005239495.1 Nicotiana undulata
TCTCTGTTATAGATCTTAATCATACAGACCTATTCAGACCCATTAAGTGGTTGTAAAGTAAAATAAACAAACACACTTAATGATTAAGATCTGAATTAAGATTCAGACTTTAAAAACAAACACACTTAATGTATGAGATCTGAATGATTAAGATTCAGACCTCCATTAAGTGCAAACAAGTGAGGTCTTAGACAATGTAAAGTCTCTGTGGAACTCCAACTCCAATCACTAATACTTGCAAAGTCTCCATGCTTTGTGCAACGAATTCATTAAAATTGGGATGTATATATACTTTTAGAATTTAGAAAAGCTATCAAATTTAGATTTTTTTAATTTACTGTACTTAATTTATTCGGTTGTATTATTTAATATTTTATTCTCTAATTCAGAAAGCAAGTAAATGCCAATTATTTTAAAAATAGTGGACCAAGAAGAACAAGTAATTTAAATAAAAGGAATTCGGTAGAATTTTGAATTACTTAACAAATCAAGAGGTATTTTTAAAACTTTGCTGATTGTTGAGGTAAATTTGGCCCAATAATATAATGAAAGTGAAATATAAACAATATATGAAAGTAGAAAAGTATATTTGCCCCTTTTCCGTTAAATAAAAAGAATATGTATCTATCTAGATACATTTTTGAAGTGTAATAGTTCATCTCTACCTTCATTTTGGTTTTAAGACAGGGAGTTACAGTATAGAATATCATGCCTTTGTTTCCTTCGTCTTCAGTTAATTGGACGTCTTCCTGCCCTTTTACGTTGTTCGTTAATTTAAGAAACCCAAATACGCGTCCATTTAATCTTTTAAATTAAAAATAGCCGCAAGATGTATAATATATATATATATATATATATATATATATATATAAATATGATTAATTATTATATAATCTATGTGTGTCGGTTAAAAAAAATAAGACATTGAATCTGATCAGCTATTTGTGTAACAATCCCGTAATTTAAATGCAAACTGTTTATTTTATGGACTCGAAATAATAAAAAAAAGATAAAGAAGAGGATATTTAGGGGAAAAAATGTGGAAAAAAAATACTTTTTCCATTCTCTTGATTTGATAGTCTCCACATAATGCTAACAAATTAAGAATATAAAATAATGAAAATACTTGTTTGGTCATGATTAGTATATCAAGTGAAATGCTCCTACAGTCTAACCTTTTTATAACAGTCTTATTTATTTTTAGATGTTATAGCGAATTGTTGTTATAGAAAAAATATATATTATAATAAACATGATATTTGGTTCCGAAAAAACTTAGCTTTTATAGTGAAGTATTATTATATAAGGATATTGTTATAGAGATGTCTGACTGTAGTATTTTCCACTCATAAACTTAAAAAAGAAATTCAAGTACATAACCTATCACGATTTAATTTATAATTTAAAATACTTATTTTAATTTCAATTCAAACCTAGCAACTTGTACATGGATTCCTAAAACCAATATAATAGTGAACGCACACCTTTTACGATTGAGTCATACTTAAGGTGAAATAAATTCAATATAAGAAGAATTCAAACATTGAATCTGAAAATCCAATTATTTATAGAAAAGCAATGACTGACAAAACTGCTAAATGGATCTCCACGTTGAATAATATAATATGAATAAAAGAATTCTGACTTTGTATTTGTTCAATTTCTTTTATTTTCTCTTAATTTGAATTACTAATATATTTGGACTAAACAATTATTTAATTTTTCAAAAGCCTTAAAAATATAATAAACTTTATACAGAAATATTGAGTAATTCAGTTAATTCCTTACAACGTTATCAATAAATACAACTAAAACCTAAAAAAAAAAAAAAAAAAAAAAAAAAAAAAAAAAAAAAAAAAAAAAGAACCAAAGAAGGCAGAGAAAATTAGGAAGGAAACAAAAATCCTTCACCACCCCATGAACTCATTGCTTTTTGGCTCGATATATAAGCACATATACGGAATATAATATAATATTCATTTAGAACGCACTGACTACAAATCTTGTGTTCGCCTCTGGTTAGGGTTTTCTCAACGTCAATCAACCTCAGGAATGCTCTGAAGACGAGGCCTCCAGGAGCGTTGACGCTGGAAATTCTCACATTCAAAGCTATTATTGCTAGAATTCAAAAATCCTGACAATAGTTGGTCCATTGTCACTTCCTCCATATTTTTGATTTTTCCTAGCATTTTCTCTAGCTCCTTTTTTGATATTCTGATCTTCACCTCTTTGTAATTAATCGTCGAAGAAGAAAAGGAAGAAGAAGATGATGACGACGACGATGATGATGGATAGGAAGAGGAGAACAAGTCTTTGGAAATATCACTCAACAATTTTTCTTTCTCTTCAACTAAAGTTTTTGGTGCTACACATTCCCACTCATCATCATCATCATTTCCTGCCCATACCATGTTAGATCCATGTTTAAGGCAGCAATTTCCCATATCTTTCTACCTATAAGTTTTCCCCGAACCTGAAGTGGAAGTCGAGAGGCTGCTCAGTGAGAAGAAGCGTCAAATGATATAGACAATTGTCACGCCGGTGGAGATCGAAGGTTGGGACAAATAGGAGCTTTCTCTCTACAAAAAAAGAAATTACTAAGTATAAGTTTTCCCTGAATCTGAAGTGGAGGTAGAGCGATTGCTCGGTGACAAAAAACGTCAAATGATATAGACAATTGTCACGCGAGTGGAGATCGAAAGTTGGGACAAAGAAGAACTTTCTCTCTACACAAAAGAAAATACTAAGTATTAGTTTTCCCCGAATCTGAAGTGAAAGTCGAGCGATTGCTCGGTGACAAGAAGCGTCAAATGATATAGACAATTGTCACGCCGGTGGAGATCGAAGGTTGGGACAAAGAAGAGCTTTCTCTCTATACAAAAGTAATTACTAAGTATATACTAGTATATATATAAATGAAACGTTTATAAGTATAATTTTCTCATTAATATGTGTAAAAATGAAAGAGGTGGAGATTTGGGATTGACATGAAACATCTATATTTATACCCTTTAATTAGGGAGAGGACCAACCGACCAAGGGTTGAGGAAAGTGGTGGGAAGGACATAGAGTAAGAAATTGGTTTTTCTATTTTTATGAAATTATGGGTGGCAGACAAGGATGTTGATTAGTTGAACAATCTACTTTTCAATTTACTCAATCTATATTTTGCTTTGACAATATAATAAAAAGTATACTATTCTCGAAGAAGTCTGAAACTGTCCAAAATGTCTTAAAGCTATGACTTTAGATTCAAACTTTAATTTCCTTATTTTGCATGGATTTTTACGTGAAGAAAACAAACAAATTTTTGGATTTTTTTTTGTTGTAAAATTTGATATTTACGTGGATGTTATGTGGAGCAAGGGGAACCTTGGAGCCAGAGGCGGATCCAAATTCTATGAGTTCAACTTTTAATGTTTTTAGCGTTGAACCACTATATTTTTAAAGTTTTTAATTCATATTTACTATTTATGCAATTTTAATGAATTTTTACATATAAATTTTTACTCCGCGTCGAAAGTTATGGGTTCAATTGAACCCATCGACAACACACTACATAGTACACACGCCCCTGCTTGGAACAACGGTAAAGTTGTCTGCGTATGACCTATAGGTCTCGAGTTCGAGTTGTGGAAGCAATCACTAATTTGCATGCAATAGGATCGGCTATCTAAATCATACCCCTCAGAGGCGGATCTAAGATTTTAAGTTTATGGATTCCTTCAAAAATCTTGAGTTAATATACAATACTAACCGGATGAATGGACTGGGTTCCAAGCTAAATATTTTTATACGTTTTTCAATACAAATACAGGTTCTAGACAAAAACTACTGGATTCACGGGAACCCGTATCCGTTAAACTGAATCCGCCTCTAATACCCCTTGGAATGCGACCATTTTTCGGACCCTACATAAATGCGGAATATTTTGTGCGCCAGACAATCTTTTTTGTTTACGTGGATCTTATGTGAGGTTGATCTTGTTACGTTTCATTGCAATTTAGCTAATTACAGATATTTATCATCATGAAATTAGGTTTATATTTCGTGTTTTGAGGTTAATCCACGCTTCTGCTACCTACCAAAATAAAAAATGCTTATATTGACAATTTTTAATGTGAAAGGAATAAGAAGAAAGGATCTACAAAGAACAAAAATAAAATAAATTAAGATAGTAGGAGAAAGTTACATGTGAACAAGATATGGTCAATAGAATCAAAGATATATCCTATGCATCAATGTCGTTCCTTTTTAGGCCTACACGTTTATTATTTCAGCTCGAATTCTTGGATTAAATTTATTATTAGTTTTAAATACAAAATGAATCTTCCAACGAGTGAGAAATAACTATTTTATTAGTCAAGCGTACTAGCTGCAGGCCAAAAGTTAGTACTAACGTACAAAGACGAATACACAAATTAAGGCATAAACGACTTTCACTCAATTGCTGAATCTTGCTTTCTTGCTTTTGAGTCATGATTCCAAAAACTAGCTATTTTTCAGTGATTTAAATACGGTTATTTTGTAAATATATATCCGAAAAATAGTTTAGACTACAAGCTTCCAAGCTCAAGCATTTATTTTTTTAGTTAGAGATCAATATTTTGGTGCTAAATGAATATATCCATGTCATATCAAAACACATTCTTTATTTGTACATTTTTCGGATTGATTCGTATTCCTATCAAAAGCTTTATTTCTTGAAAGGATTTAATCTTTTTCCTCTTCAACCATTTCCGAGCACCTTATATCATTTCGGGCATCTGAAAATTTAGTCATATTTGTGTGATTTCTCTTGCACTGTCCTTTCCAACGGGTTTCGAACAAGAGGGATCAACGGAAGAAGATCCTTATCATTTCCTTCCTATAGAAGCAAAAACGATGTGAATTATTCAGTGCCCAATACGTAATCTACGTAATCCTAGATGTGAAGAATAAAATAAAAAAGGATTTCAATTAGAAAAAAAGGATTGGAACCTTCAATTTATAAGTAGTTCTTATTTCATTGTTATGGACAAGTTATATGTACACAGCGGGGGATTTAGAATCTTAAAGTTGTGGGTGCTTGTCGATTAAAATTCTAAAAGAAAAAAAGAAAAGAGTTAAGTTGTGGTTGCTCACTTAATTTTTATCTAAATATTTTTATAATTGCCTATACAAATTTACTAAGTATTGTCCAAGGTAATGAGTGCGTTAGCACCCACAAATGTCTAAGTAGATCCGCCACTGTATGTACATATATACGTGTGCACACGTATATTTATTTTGTTTAATAAAAATACAGATTGAGTTAACAAATATGTTGGGAATAAACCCCCCACATAAATAATATTCACGGTAATAAAAGCGGAATAATAACATAACACCGAGATACGACAATCAATAATAATAAAAGAGTGACAATGACACCAAGATTTTTACGTGAAAAACCCTTCTGAATAAGGGAAAAAACCACGACCCCGAGAGGAGCAACTGATATCACTATAGTATGAAATTCTACACTTTGTAGGCCCGAGTAAAATACTACAAAAACCAATACAATACTCAAAAGAAATAACCCTCTTTTAATATTCCCACCTCACTACAATATCGCTCAAACTCTCTATTTTTCTTCACAGACTATTTTCGTATACTCTGTCTGTGATGCCTCACTCTTTCTTTCTCTCTTTGTTGGTGTGATTGAAGAAGTGAAAGAGCTCCCCCTTTTATAGGAGAGCAAAACTTAGTCTCCAAGAATGCTACATGAGAATTATTAATTCTCCTTCACAAATATTAAACTTTGGCTCCAAGTAAAATCTCCATCAAAGATTGTTGCCATAGCATAGGCAAAATAGGCATAAGGCTATTGCCAACTTTTGCCAACCAATGGGATGGACCTCACAATCTCCCCCTTCAGTCCCATTCACCTGAAGGAGGCAACACCGGGGTTTTTAGTTTGAGTGCATGCTGACAAGTTTTTTGCATAGCTCGAACTTGTCTCGCGGTACCACCTTGGTCAGCATATCTGAAGGATTCTCACTTGTATGGATCTTCTTGACCTGCATAGATCCATCCTCTATTATTTCTCGAATCCAGTGATATCTCACGTCGATATGCTTTTTCCTTGCATGATACATGGTGTTTTTGCTCAAGTCTATTGCACTTTGGCTGTCACAATAGACTATATATTCCTTCTGGTTCAATCCAAGTTCTTGAAGAAATCGTTTCGGCCATACCATCTCCTTGCCAGCTTCAGTAGCGGCAATATACTCAGCTTCAGCTGTAGAGAGTGCAACATATTTCTGCAACTTCAACTGTCATGATATAGTTCCCCCTGAAAATGTGAACAGGTATCCAGTAGTAGATTTACGATTATCAATATCACCTGCCATATCAGCATCTGTGTAGCCCTTCAAGATTGGATCAGATTCTCCAAAACACAAGCAATCTCCTACAGTACCTCTTAGGTACCTGAGTATCCACTTGAGTGCTTTCCAATGTTCTTTTGCAGGATTTTCAAGGAACCTGCTAACAACACCAACTGCATGAGCAATATCAGGTCTGGCGCATACCATTGCATACATCAAGCTTCCGACTGCTGAAGAATAAGGAACTCTGGCCATGTTCCCTTTCTCCTCCACTGTTGTAGGACACATCTTCTTGCTCAACTTCAGATGAACAGCAAGAGGTGTGCTGACTGGCTTAGCACTTTTCATATTGAAGCGTTCCAGTACACGTTCAATGTACTTCTCCTGAGATAGCAACAACTTTATGCTTGTTCGCTCTCGAACTATCTTGATCCCTAGAATTTGTTGTGCCGAGCCCAAGTCCTTCATATCAAATGACTTGGACAGATCTCTCTTCAACTTTGCAATCAGCTCCTTGTCTTGTCGTGCAATCAACATGTCATCCACATACAACAACAATATAATAAAGTTGTTATCAGAAAATCTTTTGAAGTATACACATGGATTAGAATATGTCTTTATGCATGTTTGACTTTTCATGAATGAGTCAAACTTCATGTACCACTGCCTTGGTGCCTGCTTCAACCCATAAAGACTCTTATTTAATTTTCACACCATGTGTTTCTTTCCAGCTACTTCAAATCCTTCTGGCTGCTCCATATAAATCTCCTCTTCCAAATCTCCATGAAGAAATACATTTTTCACATCCAACTGCTCCACTTCAAAATCTAGGCTAGCTGCTAAGCTCAAGATTGTACGAATAGAAGTCATTTTGAAAACAGGTGAGAAAATTTCATCAAAATCAATACCTTTCTTCTGTTCGAAGCCTTTAACCACCAATTGAGCTTTGTATTTGACCAGCTTGCCATTTCCATCTTTCTTGAGTTTAAAGACCCATTTGCATTTGAGTGGTCTTTTACCCTTTGGAAGTTTAACCAGCTTGTACGTGCCATTTTTCTGTAGAGACTCCATCTCTTCTTGCATGTCTTTCATCCGCTGGTTATTTTCTGGATGGGACAACACCTCTTTAAGACTTTCTGGATCCCCCTCATCACTGATGAGGACATACTCTGTGGAAGGCTACCTGCATGACTCTACCCTTGGCCTTTCTGATCTCCTCAGAGGTTGAGGTTGTTCTTCTCCCTGAGTGCGGTGCTCCACTTGCTCGACATCATTATCAAGTTGCCCCCCTTCTCAATAACCTCACCAGGTTGCTTCCCTTGCTCGGCAACCTCGTCGGCCCCACTTTCTGCACTTATGAGATTGTTAGAAGTAGAAGGAGTGGTAACAAGTTTGGGGATTATACCATTCTTGGCCTTCTCCGACATATTATCAGCAGTTCCAACTTCACTTTCTCGGAAGATTATATCTCTGCTTCTAATGACCTTCTTCTTTACAGGATCCCACAATCTGTACCCGAACTCTTCATCTTCATATCCGATGAATATGCAAGGAACGAATTTATCATCCATGTGCAAAAGCTCTGCAACCGAACACCTTTAGATGTGAGTAGGACACCTCCTTGTTAGTCCAAACTCTCCCTGGGATGTCAAACTCCAATGGAACTGATGGACTCCTATTGATCAGGTAACAGGCTGTCTGAACTGCTTCACCCCAAAATGACTTAGGCAGTTTAGCCATTCTGAGCATGCTTCTCACCTTCTCAACAATGGTGCGGTTCATCCTCTCGGCTACGCCATTGTGCTGTGGGGTTCCAGGAACTGTCTTTTCATGTCTGATCCCATGACTTGAAAAGTACTCTTCAAATTCTCTTGAAGTGTACTCACCTCCATTGTTACTTCGGAGACGCTTTAGCTTTCGACCTGTCTCCCTTTCCACAAGAGCATGAAACTTCTGAAAAACTTGAAACACCTGATCTTTGGTTTTCAAGATGTAAACCCACAATTTACGTGAAACATCATCAATAAAGGTAACAAAGTATTTGTTACCACCCATCGATTTAGTTTTCATTGGACCACAAACATCAGAATATACTAAATCAAGCATATTCAATTTTCTTTCAGACGATGTTTGAAATGAGAATCTATGCTGCTTACCAAATAAACAGTAATCACAAGGTTTTACCGTTGTACCTTTGGCAAAAGAGATGAGTGATTTCCTATCAAGAATCTGCAATCCCTTCTCACTCATATGGCCCATTCTTTTGTGCCACAAATCTGCAGAAATCTCATCTTGTACCGCGTTCAATTCACCTCGGCATATTTCTGCATTTGTCATGTACAACGTGCCACGAGCAACTCCCTTTGCAATTCCTAATGATCCCTTGGTGAGTCTCCACTTTTGATTTGCAAAATAGTTCTCGTATCCATCTCGGTCTAAAGCAAATCCCGAGATCAAGTTCATTCGAAAATCAGGTACATGCCGCACGTCTTTTAGAACCAATGTGCATACGACAATTGTCTTGATACAAATGTCACCAATCCCCGCAATCTTTGAGTAACTTGTGTTACCCATTCTCACAGTGCCGAAATCACCTGCTATATATCTGTAAAAAAGATCTCTTACCGGTGTGGTATGGTAAGATGTTGTTGTGTCAACCACCCATTCCGACTCTGGACCTGCCAGATGCATGCATTCCTCTTCGTCATTTATGAAGAGAACAACATCATCATTATTCTGCACCACGGCGGTTGTGTTGTCGTCATTCTTATGACCACTGGTTTCACCTTTGCCCTTCCTTAGATTTGGCAATCTCTTTTGAAGTGATCTGGTTGGTCGTAATTGTAGCAGTTTCTGGCTTTTGATTTGGATCGGTTCTTGGACTTCCCACGACCTCCGGATCTACCATAGTTGCTCGAACTCCTTTGATAACTCCTGCATCTGCCTTCTGTGATGAGAGCTTGTCCCTAATTTTCAAGCTTCTTTCTTATCTTCTCATTGAGTAGAAGAGCCGACGTGACATCTTTAAACTCAATGGTAGTCTTACCGTGCAAGATGGTTGTTTCCAGATTATCGTATGAAGATGGCAACGAATTCAATAGCAAGGTGACTTTATCTTCTTCCTCGATTTTCACTCCGAGATTGGCAAGTTGTGTGATTAGTCCGTTAAACACATTTAAATATGACAAAAAAATCATACCTTCACCCATGTGTAGGGCGAATAACTGCTTCTTCAGGTACAATTTATTTGTCAGCGTATTGGACATATATAAGCTTTCCAACCTTTTCCAAATACCACATGCGGTATCTTCATCAATGATGTTATTTACCACATCATCTGATAAGTGCAACCTGATTGCACTAGCAACCTTTTCATCCAAGTCAGCCCAATCCTCAGCTTTCATGGTATCAGGCTTTTTGGCACCAGCATCTAGTACCTTGTGTAATCCCTATTGAATGATCAGATCTCTCATCCTTCTTTGCCATGTTGAGAAACCGCTATCTCCGTTAAATTTTGCTACCTCGTACTTTACTCCGGACATTTTGTTTTCCACCGAGTATAGTACTACCGACAGTGAATATTATTTCTGTGAACGAGCACAACTTGTGCTCTGATACCAGTTATTGGGAATAAACCCCCCTCAAAAATAATATTCACGGTAATAAAAGCAGAATAATAACGTAACACCGAGATACGACAATCAACAATAATAAAAGAGTGACAATAACACCAAGATTTTCACGTGGAAAACCCTACTGAATAAGGGGAAAAACCACGACCCCGAGAGGAGCAACTGATATCACTATAGTAAGGAATTTTACACTTTGTAGGTTCGAGTAAAATACTACAAAGACCAATACAATACTCAAAAGAAATAACACTCTTTTGATATTCCCACCTCACTACAATATCGCCACACTCTCTATTTTTCTTCACAGACTATTTTCTTATACTCTGTCTGTGATGCCTCACTCTTTTTCTCTCTCTTTGTTGGTGTGATTGAAGAAGTGAAAGAGCTCCTCCTTTTATAGTAGAGCAAAACTTAGTCCCCAGGAATACTACATGAGAATTATTAATTCTCCTCCACAAATCTTAAACTTTGGCTCCAAATAAAATCTCCACCAAAGATCTTTGCCATAACATAGGTAAAATAGGCATAAGGCTATTGCCAACTTTTGCCAACCAATGGGATGGACCTCACAGAATGGTGGTATTAAGAAGAAAGAGTTAGAATCTAGTTGCCGTCACAGAGACGGACCTATAATTAAAATGTTTATGGGTTTCTGCAACGACCTTGAATAAAATTTCAATAGTAACAGATCCACATAAACATTTATAGATATTTAGTGAGTTTTCCCGCATATCTAAGCTAGATCCGCCCCTGATTGTCGACTTGTCGTCAAGAAGGAAATAAAAAGAAGCAAGAAAGAAAAGATGTCATAGTGTGAACAAAAATTGGTCGATGGAATCTTGAACATTTTTCTTCACCAACTTCAGTTTCCTCTTTAATCCTTAGCTTCTTAGGTATACATAGTAAGTTGCTGGATTATGTTTTAGTTTGCAACTAATTTTTTATTTCAGATAATTCATCTTAATTATGTTCAACGTAACCTACCCTTGGATTTCTGCCACCTTTTCTAATTAACGCTATACCTAATCACCTTTTAATCAACAGTATACCACAATAACGTCAATCGGTACAAATCGTATTTCTCTTTTATATGTCCTTTAAGAAACATTAATTAGTTAGTAACTTAATCAAAGTTTGCAAAAATGTAGTTAACTGCAAGCATAAGCAAATCAAGAATGGATAAACTTCGGTTATGTTTCAAGCTATCATTGATTATCCTGACAAGCATAGCTAAAATAGTCAAATAATTTCCCGTTAATTTAAATTATTTAAATTCATTTCTCTTTGTTTAAGTCAATGCTGAAATTGACCATCATTCAATTCACATGGTATTTTTACCCCTAGCATTTAGTTGATTTAGCTGGAATATATTTCTCTATAAGCAATTAATTAATAAAGAAGATTGAAAGAGATTCACCTCCTTTATTCAGAGGCGGACCCATGATTCAATAGATACGGGGGCACTGTCACATTCAATATAAATTAACACTGGTTATAATAGTTGGCATGAGGACCTTTGTTGATATCTGCTATTTCTTGAAGAAATTAGCAAGTACATACGAAGTTTTTACCGAAATTTCCGTGTGCCGATGACCCCTCTACCTACAATATAAGTTCGTCTCTCCCTTTATTGATTTATTGATTTCATATTTTCTGTAACGAATGAGCCAGATAAGAGATTAGGAAGAATTAAGTGTAAGAAATTTACCGTACCTTCTAGAGACTTTTAGTGTGGCCCACATATAAGGTAATAAATTATTTATCTTGTCTTCCAAAGGAAATAATATATCAAATAATATTATGTAGCTATGCATATATGGTAATTTCTTTGATAGAAAGAAACTACTATATATGAATAGTTCCTAGGGTAATTATAATTTAATGAGAAATCCTTATGGCTAAAGTATTTGCGTAAGAGTCCCTAGCCTACTTATAAATACACATGTGACTCCATCAGTCTGGCATCCTACGATAGACACAGGCTAAAAGGCTAAGTTTCCGCTAAAGGTATTTCCTACAACGCTTGAACAACAATGACTGAAAATACGTTCCTGTTAATATTCCGCTGCGTAGACTCTGTGTATGTGTTTAAACTCAACATGTGGTAGCAGAGCCAGTTTTCTCTTCTTACTGAAGCCTTCTACGAGAAACCGTGATTTGCCTTTTTTCTGTTAGCATTTGTAAAACAATTGATTTTATCAAAGATTCTGCCTTTGACTTAATTGTTTATATGAAAGAGCCTGTTGTTTATATGAATACTTGACATGATATGGTTTCTCAAGTTTGTGGCATGACTAATAGGAAGATCCATGTTTGACAATAATTAAAGAATTGAATCTGCTTTTGGTATGTATTTGGTAACTAAATTACGATGGGTTAAATATATGGTGCTAGTATTCACAGTGTGTTGATAACAATTTGTTTGTCTTTGGTTATCACGTCATCTATATATTTTAATTAAGCCCATGATTATGCTTAATATCCTGAAGTTTCCTTTTCATATTTCACCAAATTTTGTACGGTATTGTCCTTAAGTAAGTTATAAGAAAAGGAATAGCTAAAGGTTCTATGACTATGCTAAGAATTGATCTTTAAGAAAATGTAGCGTCATGCTAAATATATCCTGTATACCCTTTTGAAGTTGATCAACATTTTGTTAGGTTGATTATTAAAGTTTATTGTTCTGAGATGTCATTTTGAGTTTTCCTTTATGTCATGTACTTAGGAGTAGCCACGACATCTTGAGTACTTGATATAAAAGAAATCAAGTTATTTAATCACATAAAGCTTAGGAGTTTTCCAATGCTTTCTGGTGACAATTATGCTGAATGGAAGGAGAAAGTCTTTCTCACTTTAGGGTGCTTGGATTTAGACCTGGCACTCCGTGTGGAAGAACCACCTTTTCCTACGGAATCAAGTACGCCAGTGGCTAAGGCTAATTATGAGCGGTGGAAGCGATCAAATCGCTTAAGTTTAATGCTCATAAAAGCCAATATAAGCCAAAGCATTAGGGGTTCTATCCCTAATAGCGATAAGGTCAAAGCTTACATGAAGGCAATTGATGAACAATTCGTAAGCTCTGACAAGGCATTGGCCAGCACCCTTATGAAGAGGCTCTCAAGTATGACTTTCGATAGAAGTCGTACAGTGCGTGAGCATATTATGGAGATGAGAGATGTTGCTGCTAAACTCAAGTCCCTTGAGGCTGATATTTCTGAACCATTTCTTGTGCATTTCATTCTCCACTCACTTCCTGCGAAATATGGTCCGTTTAAGATTTCTTACAACACACATAAGGATAAATGGTCAATCAATGAACTTTTGACCATGTGTGTTCGAGAAGAAGAGAGGTTGAAGCATGAGACACCTGAAAGTGTTAATATGGTGAATCACGGTAAGAGAAATGCATAGAAGAGAAAAAGTGTTCCCATGAAGAAGAAAAGCACATTTGAGAAAGGTGCTTGTCATTTTTGTATGAAGAAGGGACACTGGAAGAAGGATTGCCTGAAATACAAGAAATGGCCTGAGAAGAAAGGTAATTTTACCTTTGTATGTTATGAATCTAATTTTACTGAAGTTTCTGATAATACATGGTGGATTGATTCTGGTGCTACAATTCACATTGCCAAAATCATGCAGGGCTTTCTAACTTAGAGGAAGCCGATAGGAAGTGAACAATACGTCTATTCTGGCAATAGGACACGTTCACGTGTGGAAGGCTTGGGGACTTATAGGCTCATTTTGAAGGATGGTTTTCACTTAGATTTAGAAAATACTTTTTATGTTCCAGTATATTCTAGAAATTTAATTTCTCTTTCAAGACTATCAATTAGTGGATATTATTTGAATTTTCATTATCCTTCTGTGAAACTTTTGAAAGATAATAAAGTTATTGGTTTTGGAAATTTGAATGGAAATTTATATAAACTTGAGCCAGACCCCACATTTGAATGCAATGTTTTAACTTTGCAGGACAAAAATTGGCACTAAGCGATGTATTAACAATGAGAACTCATCAAGTCTTTGGCACAAGAGATTGGGACACATCTCTATTGATAGAGTCAAAAGGTTGGTTAATGATGGAGTTCTAAAAGCTCTTGATTTTTCTGACTTTGGGACTTGTGTGGACTGCATAAAGGGTAAGTAGACAAACAAATCAACTAAAGGTGCCAAAAGGAGTTCTCAATTGCTTGAGATCATACATACAGACATATGTGAACCTTTTCCTACCCCTTGCTTGAATGGTGAGAGATATTTTATCTCTTTTATTGATGACTATTCAAGATATATGTATCTTTATTTTCTGTTTAATATATCAGAAGCACTTGATGCTTTTAAAGTATACAAAACAGAAGTAGAGAAACAAACTGGTGCTTAGATCAAAATTGTAAGATTTGATAGGGGTGGAGAATACTATGGTAGGTACACAGATAAGGGACAAGTTAATGGCCCATTTGTTGAGTTCCTTTAAAGTGAAGGTATAATTGCCCAAAGTACCATGCGAGGAACACCACAACAAAATGGTGTGGTAGAAAGAAGGAACCGGACGTTAATGGACATAGTAAAAAGCATGATTAGCAGATCAAGTTTACCTTTATCTTTATGGAGTGAAGCCTTAAAAACAGCTGTGTATATTTTAAATAGGGTTCCATCCAAGGCTGTCCCAAAGGCACCTTTTGAGTTATGGAAAGTATGGAAACCTAGCTTAAATCATTTGCACATTTGGGGATGTCCAACTGAAGTGAGGGTTTATAACCCACAATTAAATAAGTTGGATGAAAGAATAATAAGCGGTTATTTTACAGGCTATGCAGTTAACTCTAAGGGATTTAGGTTTTATTGTCCTTCTCATTCTCCTAAAATTGTTGAGTCTAGAAATGCTAAATTTCTTGAGGAACATGAAGAAAATAGGAGTGGTTTGACTCAAAGGGTGGAATTTGAAGAAATAAGGGAACCACCTGTGGTACCTTTATACATTGGGAACTTGAATGTTGCTCAGAAAAATTCTTATTAATTATCTGAGCAATAACAAGTTCAAGAGACACCACCCCTTGAGGAGCCACAAGAAGATCAACCCGCTTTACCTGAACCCATTGAAGAAGTGTCTGAACCAGTGGGAGTGAGAAAATCCTCAAGAATTCTAAAATCAACAATTTCTAGCGACTATGTTGTATATTTCCAAGAGTCTGATTATGATATTGGACTAAAAGATGATCCATGCTCGTTTTCACAAGCCACGAGTGGAGAAAACTCCACACTTTGGTATGATTCCATGAAAGAAGAGTTAAAATCTATGGCTAAAAATGAAGTCGGGGATCTCGTCGAATTACCAAAGGGATCCTCTACCATAGGTTCCAAGTGGGTCTTTAAATCTAAAAGAGACTCATTGGGTAATATCGAACGATATAAAGCCAGACTTGTAGCTACGGGTTTTACTCAAAGGGAAGACATTGATTACCATGAAACCTTCTCTCCAGTATCAAAGAAGGATTCATTGAGAATCATCATGGCATTAGTAGCTCATTTTGATTTAGAGTTACATAAAATGGATGTGAAAACAACTTTCCTGAATGGAGATCTTGAAGAGAAGATATACATGCGTCATCCTAAAGGATTTTGTGATAAGGACAAAATCCACCTTGTTTGCAAGTTGAATAAATCCATTTATGGGCTAAAGTTGGCTTCCCGCCAATGGTATATTAAATTTCATAATGTTGTTTATGGAGAACATCATTGATCAGTGTATATACCTTAAGTTAAGTGGGAGAAAATATATTTTTCTAGTCCTATATGTGGATAACATTTTGCTTGCAAGTAGTGATTTGGGATTGTTGCACAAGACTAAACAGTTCCTTATCCAGAATTTTGAGATGAAGGATATGGGTGAAGCTTCTTATGTCATTGGCATAGAGATTCACAGAGACAGATCCCAAAGATTACTTGGACTGTCTCAAAAGTCCTACATTGAAATAATTCTAGAAAGATTCGGGATGAAAAATTGTTCACTTATAGTAGCACCCATAATTAAATGCGAAAAATTCTCTTTGAATCAATGTCCACAAAATGCATTGGAAAAGGAGAAAATGAAAGAAATTCCCTATACTTCGCTTGTTGGGAGCCTTGTGTACGGACATGTCTGTACTAGACCTGATATTGCCTTTGCGGTAGGAATGCTTGGCAGATATCAAAGTAACCATGGTCTTGACCATTGGAAAGCTGGTAAAAGGGTCTTGAGATATTTGCAAGGAACCAAGGATTTTAAGCTCACATACAAATATTTTGACTCATTGAAGGTGATTGGATATTCAGACTCTGATTTGGGTGGATACAAAGACACTAATAAATCCACTTCAGGGTACATTTTCCTTCTTGCTAGAGGTGTTGTGTCTTGGAAAAGTGTCAAGCATACCATTATAGAAACATCCACAATGGAAGCTGAATTTATAGCATGCTATGAAGCTACATCACATGAGTTATGACTGAAAAACTTTATTTTCGGGCTTAGGATTGTCGATCCCGTTTCAAAGCCATTAAGAATATTCCGTGACAATTCAGCTGCAATATTCTTTTCTAAGAATAATAAAAGTGGCAGCTGAAGCAAGCACATCGACATAAAGTACTTGGTGGTTGGAAACTATGTAAAGAAGCAAGATGTGAGATTTAAGCATATTAGTACTACTTTGATGATTGCTGATCCTATGACTAAAGGTCTACCGGCTAACATTTTCAAGGATCATGTAACCCATATGGTCTTAGTAGCTCAATTTAGCCTTGCTTTATTCTCTAACAGTTTGTATAGACATTATATTTATTTTGATATACATGACAGTGCACACTTTGGTTTTTCATGTATTATTTTGTGATCATTAGATCAACAAAGTTGGATTCTGAATGACTTGTATTAAGTTCATTCATAAAGTTGTTGACACTTTGTTAGAATGTATTGTGCATTGTAATACGTGGAAGAAAATGTTTGTTTAAGAGCATGACCGCCATGATTCATGTAATGATATGTTCTAGCTAAAGTGGTTGTTGCATAATTTTTAGTTGAGTGATAAAGTCTATGGCCATATTATATGTTTATCTCTCATAAAAGATTATCTGATTTTAAATATGTGGGACAAGTGAGAGAATGTAATAAATTTACTGTCTCTTCTAGAGACTTCTAGTGTGGCCCACATATAAGGTAATAAATTATTTACCTTATCTCCCAAAGGAAATAATATATTAGATAATATTCTGTAGTTATGCATACTTGGTAATTTCTTTGATGGAAAGAAACTACCATATATTAGTAGTCCCTAGGGTAATTATAATTTAATGAGAAGTCCCTAGGGCTAAAGTATTTGCCTAAGAGTCCCTAGTCTACTTATAAATGCGCATGTGAATCTATCGGTATGGCATCCTACGATAGGCACAAGCTAGAAGGCTCTCTAGGTTTTTGCTAAAGGTATTCCCTACAACACTTGAACAACAATGGTTGAAGCTACGTTCCTGTTAATATTCCGCTGCATAGGCTCTATGTCTGTGTTTAAAACTCAACATTAAGAGTTATAAGATTGGGAAGACGGTTAGTTTTTTCCCCAGTCGATTACTTTTCAAATTGGAATAACTGTGATTGGTAAAAGATTTTCTTAATATGTGTTGTTATCAAGAATAACACATACAAAACTTCGAATTTTCTTCAAATTAAATGGATTATGCTAACCTATGTTTCCTTGTCAAGAATGGTATTATATATACTATTTATAATTTTTGTCCAAGCATCATAGCCTAAATTGAATTAATAAAATTGCTAAAGTGTTTAACGTGCAGGTCGAACTAGTTCATTATAAATTTTACTCCTTTCTACAAATGTTTCGAAGTTTAGAAGGCTCGAATTCATTCGAAGCAGAATAATAAACTTAGGTACATATTATTTCAGATATGAAAATTTGTGCTTATAGTTCCTCAAACATTGACATATATATTTTTCTAGTCCTTGATATTTGACTAGGCACATTTTAACATTCAATTTTATCGAAATGTGCATTTATGATCCATGCTTTGTGAACTTCACAAATTTGACTAATCATATACCATTATATTACTTGACAACCTCTGCATATATTAAGTTTGTATTGTTACTTTATATTTGAGGGTAATATAATTTTATAAATACCTACCCGCTGGTTGGAGCATCTTTTTTTACCCGAGTAGTGTTTCAAATTTCTTGATTTAGTAGCATCGTGCCTTTCATCAACAAGTTCCTTCAGAAGCTTCATGAATACTTGTGCTGACATCGATCCTTCTTTCAACAATATTTTCTTCTTTGTTAGGATCAATTGATAATGGATTATATTCCCCAACTGCTCCATCATTGACCCGCAATCGTAGATTATGGGGTTGTGAGTCAAGTTACCGTTTCTTATCATGTTTATTACCTTTAGTCTGTATCTATCCTAGTGGAGAAAACATATGATCAATAGAAATTCTTAAGCTATGCCATAGAGCTTGAAGCTCAACTCTAGTGTTGTTAGTGTGGGGTATCCCTTTCATGTAGCCCATAACCCAGTTATCTCTATTGTTCCTAAACACACAATTTATTCCCCCTTTCCCAGTTGAAGCACAAGCAGCCCCATCAATGTTAAGCTTGAAAGTCCCAACCTCTAGTGGTTGCCACTTGAGATGAGGGGTAATTTTTTGAGGATTTAATTTTTGACTAGCAGCTACATGACAGTACTCAACTGTCACAACAATTGTTTGGTGGATAGAGGTGTGGGTGTTTCTCTTCTCAAACATGTTTGTGTTTCTAGTTTTCTAGATGATCCAAAAATAAAAAGGTAGAAGCCTCTTCCAGTCAATATAGGCATTGAAAGGGACATTTTGGGTCATGTGCCAAGTATCCTCTCAGTTTTGCATGGTGAAGGCATTAGGTGCAATAGCTTAACTGTTAATGCTAGCAACGTAACGACCCGGTCGGTCGTTCTGAGAGATTAACCTCGTTTTCCTTATTTCTGATTTGTTTTGTGTTGTTTAACTCATTTATATTATGTTGGGTCGTTTGGCTCGGGTTCGGAGTGGTTGTGGAGAGAAATGAGACACTTAGTCTCTTAAGTTGGCTTAATAGTTGAAAAAGTCAACCGGAAGTTGACTTATAGGTAAATGATCTCGGATAGCTTCGTTAGGTGATTTGGGACTTAGGAGTGTGTTCGGAATGTTGTTCGGAGGTTCGGAGTAGAATTAGGCTTGAATTGGCGAAATTAGATTTTTGGCATTTTTCGGTCGGCAGTGGAAAATTAGCTATGGGGTCGGAATGGAATTCCGAAAGTTGGAACATGTTTGCAGTGTCATTTGGGATGTGTGTGCAAATTTTTAGGTCATTCGGACGTGGTTTGGTTAGTTTCGGCGTCGTTGGTGAATTTCAGAAGTTTAGAAATCCTTAGGCTTGAATTATGGATTGATTTGGTGTTTTGATATTATTTTGGGTGTTCCGAGGGTTCGACTAAGTTCGGGTGATCATATTGACTTGTGAGTACCATTGGTTGAGGTCACGAGGGCCTCAGGATGATTTCAGATGTCCATCGGAGAGTTTGAAAGTTGGAAAAGGTTGTTGGTGCACTCTGCTCTGGTGTTCCGCAGATGCAGAAGTGTGACCGCAGGTGCGTGTTGGCCATCTCAGGTGCGGAAAGGGGACAGATGGGGAGAGACCACAGATGCGGGAGTTTAGCTGCACCTGCGAGCCCGCATGTGCGGTAGGTGGAGCGCAGGTGCGAAAGTTGGTCTGTTAAGTGAGAATCGCAAGTGCGCACCCTGGGACCGCATGTGCGAGGAAAAGTCCACAGATGTGGCAATCGCTGGGCAGAACCTATAAATAGATGCCTTCGCGAAATTGGCCCTTTTTCCACCATTTATGTTCGGACTTGGAGCTTTTTGAGAGGAATTGAAGAGGGATTCGAGGGGTAACACTATGAGGTAATGATTTTCAACTCAATACTTGATCCTATGATTATTACTAACTGATTAGACATGGAATTTATGGGAACCAAGGGTTAAAATTGGGGGATTTAGGACTTGGAATTTGGAGACTTTGATTTGAGGATTTGAGGGGCCGTTTGTTATCAGATTTTGATGTATTTGGTATGTATGGACTCGTGAGAGTGTAAGGATTCTAGTTTTGCAATTTTTATTGAATTTTGATACATGGGCCCGGGGGTCGGGTTTTACCAATTTCGAAATTTTTGGTGTAAATTGATTATTTTCGTGTGGGTTTTATTCCTTTCTCATATATTGATGTTATGGTACTGGTTTTGGTTAGATTTGAGGCGATTGGAGGCCGATTCTAGAGGCAAAGACATTGCGGACTAGGATTTTTGCCTGGTTTGAGGTAAGTAACGCTTCCAAACTTGGTTATGAGGGTTCAAGACCCCGAACTGCGTGTTATGTGGTTAGAATTTTGGTGATGCACATGCCAAGTGACGGCCGTGCGGGCGTGCACCATGAGATTTGTGACCTGGTTCATTCCATGGCACCGTTTAGTAGTTCTTTGTTGATTGATATTTGTGCTTCTATCAATGTGATTAAGGTAAACATGCTAGAAATCATGCTAAGTACTATGTTAAGGCTTCACGCCGATATTGTTGAGACTCGAGTGGTCATTTATTTCTGTCATCTCATGTGTTTCATTGATATTATATACTCAGTCCTGTCATAGCATATTATATCAAGTCTCAGTCTCGGTAACTGTTGACTTTGCATGAGAGCCATATACAATACTGGGTGGATTTGCATGTGAGAGTGGGAGCACTATGTGCATTTTCATACCGTTGATACATTGGCATGTAGGGTATACTGAATTATACGTGATTTACTGTTCGAACCTGAACTTATCCTACTGTTTTTATTTGATAGATAATAGTGAACATGCCTAAATTTCTGTACACTATTTTTCATTATATCTACCGAGGTTTAGTTCGTCTACTACCTCTCAGCCCATATTTTGGGTCTGTTACTTACTGAGTTGGTGTACTCACTTTACCCCCTGCATCTTGTGTGCAGATTCAGGTACATCGGGATCCGGTAGCGATTGTTGATCTGTTGATAGAGTTTCAGTTGGAGTATTCGAGGTAGCAGTTGGCGATCGCAACCTCGTTTTTCTCTTTCCCTATCCCCCTTGTCATACTTTGTTATTTCAGACAGTATTTTGTCAGTTTTGCATCTCGACATTGTAGTTATACTAGCTCATGACTCGGTGACACTAGTGCTGGGGTTCATTTTTTTTTTGTATTAAGGATTTTCGGCTTTTAAATGTTTTATAAATGAGACTTTTGCTGCAAATACAATGAATTTTCTGAAGGAAATTTTAAATTAATTGAAGTGTGTGGCTTGCCTGATTCCACAATAGGCGCCATCACGACTGGGCATTTTGGGATCGTGACAAGTAATTATCAGGTTGAGCCAGAATACCTTGACATTTGGACACTCAAAGAAAAGGTGGTTGGTGTCTTCCATATGTACTCCACAGTAGGAGCAATTTGAGTTAATATTCAGCCCAATGTGGTGGAGGTAACTTCCAGTGGGAAGTCTATTCTGATGCATCATCCATGTGTAGAACTTGATCTTATTTGGAACCTTCAGCTTCCGAATCAAACCATAGATGTCTTCTTGATCAGGTTTGCTGGTGAAGTTAAAGGCATTGAAATTATAGGCTGACCTAGCCAGATTAGTTTATCATTGGCCCTTGCATTAAGAGGCGTCGCGCCCCCTTTTTAACTCATCCTTTCGGATCGGTCAGGGTTCTTGACATTATTGGGACAACTCGTTTCTTTTTGGAAAAGGGGTACGCAAGGAATCAGAGAGTCGCCACCTAGCGGATTAAGATGCGTTAAGGCACCTACTAAGGGTCATTTACAAACATAGATTTGGATAACCAAAGATAGGGTAAGGGCTTGAAATTACTCCAAGGGGAAGGTGTTAGGCACCCCTCAGAGTTCACAACTGTGGTTCCCGGCCAAACAACTTTGTAAATTTAAGCAAAAGCAGATAGGCAATTACAGTTTAAAGAAGTAAGGGTTTTGAAAGAATTCGCAGTCTAAGCACACATGTGAAAAATACATTTTTGAAAAGATTAACGCCTAGGTATGCATATAAAGTTTTCGAAAGATTTATAGTCTAAACACGTATGTGAAGGAGAGGGGGAGTCCTAGGTTATTTATCCTATAGGATCTCATCGGTACAATGCCGGTAATCACTCCTCATAAGAGGGGCTACACGTGGAATTATCTCACATATCATCATATCCATATCTACCCTTCACCCCCCCCACCTTATCGGTTATTTAAGCGAGTTTTAATTAACGACCTCTATTGCGTGCTGTTACCCGTCCCTTCTTAATGGCCCGAAGGATTTTAGGACCTCTACCTATAAACAGTTCTAGATAGACCCCTATGGTTTAAAGGAGAAAATACTAAGGCGACAAGCAACAACACATAGGACTGTAGCAAATACAGCAGAAAAGAGCAAATAAGAGGCTCAAGTTTACCTCCGCAGATAATGCACGTAACAACACGACTCAAACACAAATAAGGGTAATATTATTAAACAGGATCCTAAGGCATGATGTCTAGGTGAGTATCAGGACACAAGAGATATGTAGGTTTATTTTATAACTCAGAAACAGGGGCCTAACAAGTTTGCCTACTGATTTTAAGTCTATTAAGCATTAAGCAACTAACACAAAGAGGCAGTTTCTAGTTTTAGCAGTTTCAGTCACCTAAGGCTTGCCTAGGCGTGGGACAGTGTACAATAGTTACCAGAATTATTAAGGAAAGACTGTTATAAATTGTTTTACCTAAACATGCTGTTCTAGGTGTTAAAGAATACAGAATTATTACCAGTTTGTTGAGGGAACATGGTGAGACTGTTATATATCTTTTTTTGCATTGACAATTTAACTAAGTGTGATTGAGTGAGTATGTATGATGTCCTGAAACATGATATCTAGTATGCACACACCGAATGTAGAGTGACTTTCATGCAAAATTCCTAGGCAGAGTTTTAGATACACATCATGATTGCAGAGTTTCCTAGAGCATGATTTCTAAAGGTATAGAAAGTTACAGCTTTATTAGACATGATTTGAATGAGTAGCAGTTTAATGTTATCATTTACCCTAGGGACAGGATTTCAAAGTGATAGTGAGTGTAAATACCCATGAAATCCTTAACCACATTTCTGAGTCGGAGCACCCTATTTTCTAACTTTTAAACCCGACCCCAGATCAATATAAGACACTTCCCCACCAATTTTAAACCATTTTCTGACTTTATAGATTGAGGGAGAGAGGTACTAGTGTGATAAAGCTTCCTTTATCATCAACATTCATCCACAATCATCACCAAGGGCTTGGTAATAATCACATAGGGTTCAATTTTCACTCACTCAAAGAGGTAAGTTTCTTCTACACCAACTCTAAATTCCATTGATGTAGTTAAAATGGGTCAGGGGTGAATAGTTAATGGGGAGTAAGGATAGGGACTTTGCATGAATGAGATTCTAGATTATGTGTGGGTAAATAAAGGCAAAAATATAAAGAAATGGGGGATGGGACCTTAGCAAGTTCGTAATGGAAGTATAATGCTAAATTAAGCTAGGTCTATGATCAAATTCCTAATTTTGGGTTCAATTATGCTACATTGTGAAATAAATTGAAGGTGCTAAGGGTTTCGGCATTTGTGGTAGAAATTAAGGAAAGACCCAAATTAAGGTATGTATGGCTAACTCTAATCTTCATAGGATGAACCTATTGATGATCAAATATCGGGTATGAGTCCCTTGCTTGATTCTCTGAAGAATTGATGGTTTCAATGTGTTAAGTTGGGAAACTCCTGTTTCCATATTGTTCTAAGTTGCTAGCATGTCACTATACTACTTGCAAAATGTAGATTATGATTATCATGCTCTTTTCTTTATTATGTATACAAATCCTTATATGTTGGTTCTAGTTGATAAGAAGGATGATTATCTGAAACGGTTAAAGAGAGGAATGTAACACAAATGGTTAGATATGTCCAAGTGCCAAGAACTGTATAATAAATGATGGAAAAGGAATGTGAACCGAATAATTAAATTGATATGGTTATGTCCCAAAGTGAGATGGCTTAGCCGATCGGGCCGAGATCGAACTCCATGTTGTACACATGGTGGTATTTGCATCGAAAATATGATATTGGTAATGTCTCACTGTTTTAAGTAAGATGGCTTAGCCAATCGGGACGAGATCGGACTCTATGTGAAAACGACACGGTGGTATTATGAACTATGATGATGATGATGTCTCACTTGGGATGTCTTAGCCGGTCGGGACGAGAACGGACTCCGTGTAAAGGACACAATGGTATTATGAAAATTATGGCACTTGGTTTTAAGGGACTACTATTCAAAAGATGGAATAACGGATTAAGAATCCATGGTGACTCTTGGTTGTGTTCCTCCAATTATGTGAAATGTTATTTGATACCTCTAATTGCATTACTACATGTTTGTTGTTTATTCGATCTAGAGTAGAGTTAGTTCATATATACTAGTACTATTCGATGGTACTAACGTCCCTTTTGACGGGGGCGCTACATCTTCTTATGGATGTAGGTGACTCTGTAGCTGGTAGCACTGATCGTCGATAGTGGTGCCTTCTTCTCCTCCTTACAGCAGTTCCGGTGAGCCACACTTCCTCTCGGGGCCGTGTATAAAATGTGTTGCTCTCATTTTGTATATGTTGTTCTATTTTGAGGTATTGCCGGGGCCTTGTCGCCGGCGGAACCATGTTCATATTCCATATCTTAGAGGCTCCGTAGACACTCATGTGGGTTATGTATGTTGTTGGGTTAAGGTGTAACTGTAATCCCATCCCATAAAGATTGTAATTAGCATGTATGTTCTGGAAGACCTAATTTTTGGATATCGGTGTATAAGAAAGAATTGATTAATATTATGAACGTACGCTTTTGACTTATTTTCTGCTAACTCAGTGAACGATGTTATAACATAATCACGGGGCGTAAATGGGACGGGTAGGAAAGGCTAAACAGGATTGCTTGACCGGGTTCACTCGGTTAAGCGCCGGTCGCGTCCCCAGGGTTGGGGCGTGACAAACTTGGTATTAGAGCATACAGTTTAAAGTGTCCTAGGATGTCTCGGAGCCGTTTCTAGTAGAGCCCTTCTTATCGGTGTGTTGTCGACCACATCTATAATTAGGGGGTTGATTGGACATTTAGGAATAATACCCTTCATTGTTATTCTATATCGTGCGATAAAGTGAATAGTGAGGTTGTTCTCTCTAACTCGTGCATAGTTTTAACTTTCAGTAAATGGCACCCAGTAAGAAAGCGGGACTCGGCCAAGAGGCCAATGCCACCCCAGGAGTGGCCATCGATTCCCAACTTTATGATACGTGTGAGAATAATTCCCTGACTATGAATCTACCTGATTCCTCCGTTCTAGACCGGACCATCCCAATTCCTACTCCTGCGGAGGGTGCCACAATCCCTCCCACTCATATTCTTGATCCTCCTCCAGCCCCAGCTTCCATTCCCTGTATTTTTGATGGGGATCTTAGGGGAGCTATTCAGATGCTGACGCAGTTGGTGGCTTCTCAGGCCCAGATGTCAAACATTGCCCCCACTTCCTCTAGCGGGCAAGGGGATTCTTCCGGTTCTAGGGTTAACAGGTTCCTTCATTTAGCCCCTCCAGAGTTCATAGGTACCGACCCCGAGGCTGATCCTCAGGATTTCATCGATGAGATGCACAAGACCCTCCCAGTTATGCGTGCTACTGAAACGGAAAGAGTAGAGCTGGCTTCCTACCGTCTGAAAGAGGCGGCATATTCCTGGTTTGAGATGTGGGAGGATTCTCGTGAGGAGGGGAGCCCTCCGGCGAGGTGGAGTGAGTTCGCAGATGCCTTCATAGACCATTTCTTGCCCGCCGAAACTAGGGCAGCCCGTGCTTCAGAGTTTGAGACCCTTAAACAAGGTAGTAAAAGTGTGTGGGAGTATTGTATGGAGTTTATGCGCCTGTCCAAGTATGCTGTTCATATAATGCCAACTATGGAGGCTAGGGTTCGTCGATTTGTGCAAGGCCTTGGTCCCTTGGTTATCAATGAAGCTGCCACATTTGCACTACATTCTGACATGAACTATGGGAAGATTGCGGGGTTCGCCCAGGCTACAGAGGCTTGAAAGTTGAAGCTAAAGATGGATCGAGAAGGTGGTAGTAGGGACCGGTCAGCGGGCAACCTTGGGGGTTCATTCGGAGGTGGGAGACCAGTCTCTCGGGAAGGATCATCAGGGCCATCCCAGTCTTATGTTCAGTCTTCAGCTAGTGCCCTACCATCAGGGCACAGTCATCAGCAGGGAAGTCGCTTTGGGCCCAGTCCAGGCAGCAGGAGGTTCCACCAGCAGGGTCGATCAGGAGGGAGATTCCAGCAGCAGCGGAGGGCCCCATGCCCTAAGTGTGGGAGATTACATCCACGACTCTGTTACATGGACATGCCAGTATGTTATGGATGTGGGATGAGAGGACATATTCAGAGAGAGTGTCGTGCATCCAACCAGGGCGCAGGCAGGGGCACCGCCTAGCCATCCAGTTAGTCAGCTGCTACATCTTCAGCACACCTTCTAGCCCGAGGCTCTCCAGCACCAGCAGGGCGGGGTGCATCTAGGGGTGGTGCACGGGGTCCGGGAGGACCTAGCCGATTCTATGCCCTGAGTGGTCGACAGAGTGCAGAGGCTTCTCCAAATGTCATCACATGTATTTTGACTGTTCAATCCCATGATGTGTATGCCCTTATTGATCCCGGATCTTCTTTATCCTATGTCACTCCTTATGTTGCTTCAAGCTTTGGGATAGAACTAGAACAACTTCATGAGTCGTTCTCAGTATCTACTCCGGTTGGTAAATCTATTACGGCCGCGCGGGTCTATAGGGATTGTGTTGTCACGGTGCGTGGTTGGGATACCACGGCCGATCTTATTGAGCTGGGAATGATTGATTTTGATGTAATAATGGGAATGTATTGGCTGTATTCATGGTTTGCCAAACTCGACTGTCGAACCAGAATTATGGGGCTTGAGTTTCCTAACGAGCCGACTATTGAGTGGGAAGGGAATAATATTATGCCGAGAGGTAGGTTTATTTCCTAACTTAAGGCCTCGAAGATGATAAAAAAGGGGTGTATCTATCATTTGGTCCGAGTTGCGGACACCACCTCTGAGGTGCCTGCTCTCGAGTCCGTGCCAATTGTGAATGAGTTCCTTGATGTCTTTCCGGATGAGCTCCCTGGGATCTCTCCAAACAGGGAGATTGATTTCGGGATCGATGTATTGCCGGGCACGCAACCGATATCTATTCCACCCTACAGGATGGCACCGACGGAATTGAAGGAGCTGAAGGAGCAACTGAAGAATTTCTAGAAAAGGGATTCATCCGACCAAGTGTATCGCCTTGAGGCGCGCCAGTTCTCTTTGTCAGGAAGAAAGATGGGTCGCTGCGTATGTGTATTGACTACCGAAAACTCAACAAAGTCACAATAAAAAACAAGTACCCATTGCCTCGAATAGATGATTTGTTTGATCAATTTCAAGGTGCTAGGTTCTTCTCAAAAATTGATTTGCGGTCCGGGTATCATCAATTAAAGATAAGGGAGCAGGATATTCCTAAAACAGCTTTCAGAACTCGATATGGGCACTTTGAGTATTTGGTGATGTCCTTTGGGCTAACCAACACCCCAGCTGCCTTCATGGACCTTATGAATCGGGTTATCAAGCCATTTCTTGACTCCTTTGTGATAGTATTCATTGACGATATTCTTGTATATTCACGAAGTCGAGAAGATCATGCCAATCACCTCAGGGTAGTCTTGCAGACTCTTCACCAGCACCAGTTATACGCAAAGTTCTCAAAATTTGAATTTTGGCTTGAATCTGTTACCTTTTTGGGCCATGTTGTCTCTAGGGAAGGGATTAAGGTTGATCCCCATAAGATCGCAGCAGTGAAGGATTGTCCTAGACCTACAACCCTGACAGAAATTCGTAGTTTCCTGAGTTTAGCCGGGTATTATAGGAGGTTTGTGGAAGGATTCTCTACTCTCGCCTCCCCATTGACTAAACTGACGCAGAAAGCGGTCAAGTTCCAGTGGTCCGATGCTTGTGAAAGGAGTTTCCAGGAATTGAAATCAAGATTGACTTCGGCGCCGATGTTGACCTTGCCAGAGGGTACAAAGGGTTTGTGGTGTATTGTGATGCTTCAAGGGTTGGTCTCGAGTGTGTGTTAATGCAATGTGGTAAGGTTATAGCATATGCTTCAAGGCAGCTTAAGAATCACGAAAAGAATTATCCGACTCATGATTTGGATCTTGCAGCAATTGTTTTTGCATTAAAGATCTGGTGACATTATCTGTATGGGGTCCACGTGGACATGTTCACAGACCACAAGAGCCTTCAATATATATTCAAGCAGAAGGAATTAAACTTGAGGCAAAGAAGATGGCTGGAGTTGCTCAAAGATTATGACATGAATATCTTATATTATCTAGGGAAAGTTAATGTGGTGGCAGATGCTCTTAGTAGGAAATCTATGGGTAGCTTGGCTTACTTGGAAGCAGGGCAAAGGCCCTTGGCTCGAGAAGTTCACCAGTCAGTCTGGGATTTTGTCTTGCGGCCTCTGACGAAGGGGATGTTATAGTACGTAACAGAGCAGAATCATCGCTTGTGGCAGAAGTCAAGGAAAAGCAATACAATGATCCAATGTTGATACAACTAAAGGAAGCGATTTATGGATGACCTTCGGGAGAGGATCATGGCAGAGGCTCATAATTCTAGATATTCTGTACACCCCGGTTCTACAAAAGTGTATCACAACCTCTTATTGGTGGAATAACATGAAGAGGGGTGTGGCGGACTTTGTGGCAAAGTGTTCGAACTGTCAGCAAGTAAAGGCTGAACATCAAAGGCCCAACGGGTTGGCGCAGCTTATAGAAATACCGATGTGGAAATGGGAGATGATCAATATGGATTTTGTGGTAGGATTACCCCGTACTCCACGCAAGTTTAACTCAATTTTGGTAATAGTGGATCGGCTCACGAAGTCAGCGCATTTCTTGCCGGTTAAGTCCACCGACACTGCGGAACAATATGCTCAGTTGTATATCAAGGAAATAGTCAGGCTCCATGGCACTCCAGTTTCCATTATCTCGGATCGAGGGGCCCAATTCACAGCTAATTTTTGGAAGAAATTTCAGCAAGGTTTGGGGACGCAGGTAAATCTCAACACAGCTTTCCACCCGCAGACTGACAGACAAGCAGAGCGGACCATCCAAACGCTCGAGGACATGTTGTGTGCTTGTGTGCTTGATTTTAAAGGTAGCTGGGATGATCATTTTCCACTTATAGAATTTTCTTATAACAACAACTTCCATGCCAATATTCATATGGCGCTATTTGAGGCCTTGTATGGTAGAAGATGTAGGTCGCCGGTTGGGTGGTTCGAGGTTGGAGAGGCCAAACTATTAGGATCAGATCTCGTGCATCAAGCTATGGAGAAGGTTAGAGTCATAAAGGAGCGGTTGAAAACTGCTCAAAGTCATCAGAAATCCTATTCGGACGTTCGTCGCAGGGATTTGGAGTTCCAAAAAGATGATTGGGTGTTCTTGAACGTATCTCCCATGAAGGGGGTCATGCGATTTGGAAAGAAAGGGAAATTGGGTCCAAGGTATGTCGGGTCATATAGAATCACTCAAAGGATAGGACAGGTAGCGTATAGGGTGGAGCTGCCCCCTGAAATGTCATTGGTGCACCCGGTGTTTCATGTGTCCATGTTGAAGAAAGTGGTTGGAGATCCGTCTACCATTGTGCCGGTTGAGACCGTTGAGGTTATCAAAGAATTGTCGTATGAAGAAGTTCCAGTTGCTATTCTTGATAGACAGGTCCGTAAGTTGAGAAACAAGGAAATCGCATCGGTAAAAGTATTATGGCGAAACCAGCAAGTCGAAGATGCTACTTGGGAAGCCGAGAATGAAATGAAAAAAGAGTACCCTCATTTGTTTGAATAGTCAGGTAATAGCCTATGAAGTTGTTTTCTTCAGATATTAGCACTGCTTATGGTATAAAGACACCCTTTCCCTAGCCATCTGTTCTTTTATGATACTTTGAGTTGTGTTGTTTTATTTTCTATCGTGTTGACTGATTGTATGAAGTTCATTGAAATGTGTTTCGGGGGCTCTATGATAGGTGGATAGGCCTAATTACAAAGGAAACTCTAGCAAAAGTTTCAGAAAAATTGAGAGTTAGTTAGATTTGGGGGTTGGCATATAGTATATTCAAACCTAAGTGAATCCTCGATCCTCATTCGAGGACGAATGATCATAAGTGGGGGATGATGTAAAGACCCGTGAAATCCTTAACCAAAATAATGCCCGTTAGATCCCTATGTTGTTATAGCTGTAGAAATTCTTCGCGGAGAGATTGCCCGTCGCGGTTCGGACCTTTAGGATTGAAAAGTACCCTGCGGACTTAGAGGAAAAATTTCGCAAAAGGATGCAGATCTGCGGCCCACTATGCGATCGCAAACCTGCTTTGCGGACCGCATAATGGTCGCAGAGTAGGGCAGGTGACTGCCCAATTTGAGGGCAATTATGTGGTACAAAATGCGACCGTATAACTGTTATGCGGTGCATTATGCGATCGTATAACAGTTATGCTGGCCGCGTAGTGACCGCATAACCGGACAGTTGGTTCGCCCAATTGAATTCGCTTTTGCGGCAAGTTTGCGGGCCGCATTTCCGTTCTGCGGTCGCATATGCGACCACATTTCTGAGTCGGGGCACCCTATTTTCTAACTTTTAAACCCGACCCCAGATCAATATAAGACACTTCCCCACCTATTTTAAATCATTTTCTGACTTTATAGAGTGAGGGAGAGAGGTCCTAGTGTGAAAAAAGCTTCCTTTATCATCAACATTCATCCACAATCATCACCAAGAGCTTGGGAATAATCACATAGGGTTCAATTTTCACTCACTCAAAGAGGTAAGTTTCTTCTACACCAACTCTAAATTCAATTGATGTAGTTAAAATGGGTCAGGGGTGAATAGTTCTTGGGGAGTAAGGATAGGGACTTTGCATGCATGAGATTCTAGATTATGTGTGGGTAAATAACGGCAAAAATAGAAAGAAATGGGGGATGGGACCTTAGCAAGTTCGTAATGGAAGTATAATGCTAAATTAATCTAGGTCTATGATCAAATTCCTAATTTTGGGTTCAATTGTGCGACATTGTGAAATAGATTGAAGGTGCTAAGGGTTCCGGCATTTGTGGTAGAAATTAAGGAAATATCCAAATTAAGGTATGTATGGCTAACTCTAATCTTCATAGGATGAACCTATTGATGATCAAATACCGGGTATGAGTCCCTTGCTTGATTCTTTGAAGAATTGATGGTTTCAATGTGTTAAGTTGGGAAACTCCTGTTTCCATATTGTTCTAAGTTTCTACCATGTCACTATGCTACTTGAAAATGTAGATTATGATTATCGTGCTCTTTTCTTTATTATGCGTACAAATCCTTATATGTTGGTTCTAGTTGATATGAATGATGATTATATGAAACGGTTAAAGAGAGGAATGTAACACAAATGGTTGGATATGTCCAAGTGCCAGGAACTGTATAATAAATGATGGAAAAGGAATGTGAACCGAATAATTAAATTGATATGGTTATGTCCCAAAGTGAGATGGCTTAGCCAACCGGGCCGAGATCGGACTCCATGCTGTACACATGGTGGTATTTGCATCGAAAATATGATATTGGTAATGTCTCACTGTTTCAAGTGAGATGGATTAGCCGATCGGGCCGAGATCGGACTCCGTGTGAAAACGACACGGTGGTATTATGAACTATGATACTGATGATGTCTCACTTGAGATGGCTTAGCCGGTCGGGCCGAGACCGGACTCCGTGTAAAGGACACGATGGTATTATGAAAATTGTGGCACTTGGTTTTAAAGGACTACTATTCAAAAGATGGAATAACGGATTAAGAAACCATGGTGACTCTTGGTTGTGTTCCTCTTATTCTGTGAAATGTTATTTGATGCCTCTAATTGCATTACTACATGTTTGTTGTTTGTTCTATCTAGAGTAGAGTTTGTTCATATATACTAGTACTATTCGAAGGTACTAACGTCCCTTTTGCCATGGGCGCTACATCTTCTTATGGATGTAGGTGGCTCTGTAGCTGGTAGCATGATCGTCGGTAGTGGTGCCTTCTCCTCCTCGTTATAGCAGTTCCGGTGAGCCCCACTTCCTCTCAGGGCCGTGTATAAAATGTGTTGCTCTCCTTTTGTATATGTTGCTCTATTTTGAGGTATTGTCGGGGCCTTGTCGCCGGCGGAACCATGTTCATCTTCCATATCTTAGAGGTTTCGTAGACACTCATGTGGGTCATGTATGTTGTTGGGTAGTTTTTGGGTTAACGTGTAACTGTAATCGCATCCCATAAAGATTGTAATTAGCATGTATGTTCTGGAAGACCTAATTTTTGGATATCGGTGTATAAAAAAGAATGGATTAATATTATGAACGTACACTTTTGACTTATTTCCTGCTAACTTAGTGAACGATGTTATAACATAATCACGGGGCGTAAAAGGGACGGGTAGGAAAGGATAAACATGCTTGCTTGACCCGGTTCACTCGGTTAAGCGTCGGTCGCGTCCCCTAGGGTTAGGGCGTGAAAAACTTAGTATCAGAGCATAAGGTTTAAAGTGTCCTAGGATGTCTCGGAGCCGTGTATAGTAGAGCCCTTCTTATCGGTGTGTTGTCGACCACATCTATAATTAGGGGGATGATTGGACATTTAGGAATAATACCCTTCATTGTTATTCTATATTGTGCGATGAAGTGAAAAGTGAGGTTGTTTCTCTCTAACTCGTGCATTGTTTTAACTTTCAGTAAATGGCACCCAGTAAGAAAGCGGGACTCGGCCAAGAGGCCAATGCCACCCCAGGAGTGGCCATCGTTCCCAATTTGATGATACGTGTGAGAATAATTCCCCGACTATGAATCTACCTGATTCCTCCGTTCTAAACTGGACCATCCCAATTCCTACTCCTGCGGAGGGTGCCACAATCCCTCCCACTGATATTGTCATTTATCCTAGAGACATGATTAAATGATAAAATAGTAGTGCTAAAATGAAATGATGAAAACAGTATACATAGAACCTAGGGGGGCATGGCATCTAATGCATGATATGCTTTGCACATATGAGTCCTAAACATGAATTCTATTGCGCACAAAAGAAATGTAAACCTAAGAGCATGGTTTCTACCCTTTGATGTAACATGCATAGCTACCCTTTCCCTTTTCACTATCCATCCCCAATATTCCTTTACGATAAATTATTACAAACCATTATTGAATGAATTACTTAAATAACTAAGGAAAATAAGAAGTTACACTATAGGGAGCCTAATAATAGGCCCAAATTTCCAGAGTTCCAATGCCAAGTGGTATTTCACAGCCTTTCACATAATCTGGGTGTGTCAGAGTTCACTAAGGACCTCAAGGGATCCCGGGCAGTGCTCACACCCAGATTTCATAACCATGGTTGAGTAAGTGCAGTGTGGAAGAGCCAACTCTAATGTATCAGAGTTCAAAGGGATCTCATAGGGATCCCAAAGCAGTCACACATTAGAGGGGCAGAAATTAGATGTCTAAGAGTAGAGTGTGAGTGCTGGACATAGTTTTGAAAAAGATTTGAGTAGGAAAATAGTTTAAACAAGAAAGACTGGTTTGAAATGAGTTTGGCAAAAACAATAGAGAAACATTTATAAAAGAGTAGGCTAATCAGAACAAACAACATACCAATCCCAGGATCAGAACAGGTTCAGTAGCATACATAGAACAAAGAACTGAGACAAGTCCAGCAACCACAAACCTGGTAATGAGGAATTGGGGACAAGTATAGATCATATAAGGGTAAGCATATAGTAGGCAGAGTCACACATAAGTTCAGAATCAAAGAAATCCTAAGGGGCTTCAGGGATTAAGGTAGCATGCATTTCAAACTTACACAGAAAAGCTTAAGCTAGTAATCAAAGTAACATAATTGAAGTAGAATCTAAAAGGGGATACAAACATGCTAAGTCTAAAGGAGGGGATACATAACATGCAAAGGGAATAACAATGCAACCAAGTTAAGTACAAACTTCACAGCAAAACCACAAGTGAAAATATACTAGAAATATGATGAATTGAAGTAGTAAAAGAAACATATTGTTTTTAGACTTAAACTGAAATTAAGACATACCAGTATAGAAGAGAGCAAAACACAGAATAAAGAACCAAAGAGTATAGTAGCTAAAGACAAGAGAGAGCAGAAGAGAACTTTGTGTAAGAGAGAGTTTTTTGAAAAATGTGTTCGTGTCTATGCTAATGAAAGAGCCAGGTACTTATAGTTCGAAAATAGGTAGCCAAATAAGGTAAAAATAATATTTCAGCAGTAGTTGTAGAAATATATGTCAATTAGAATCAAATTAGTATAAGGACTTCCTTTAATTAAGGAGTTAAAATTCAAACGGTAATAAGCAGTGATAAATAAGGAATAAAATCACATAAGAAAACAAGCATAAGTATAACACAAGTATATCACATGTAAATGAGGCTAGATTCAGAATATTCTAATTAAGGAGAGTGTCTAAGAATCGACTTGACATCATAATTAACCACAAAATAAGGCAAGAGGATATTTAGAGGTTGAAATCCGTAGAGTGTACCAATCACAAGGGAATCAGGGATTCTATTAAAAGATAACACTGACCAAAAGAAAATATCACAACTGAACAAAGAATACATAACATAAACAAGGATATTGCAAAAGAATTCGAATTAAGAGAAGGTACTAATGAGAGGAAATAACACAAATTGCTGCAGACAAACGAGGCAAATCACAGTGTAGGGTAAAATCAGCAACCTAATCATCATAGCAAAGTAAAAAAATCACTTAGAACAAGGGATTCAACTAGAACACAATACGAATCAACAGAGTAAACATGATATATGCAGAAGAAGTGGAGAGTCAGAAATCCTAATAGGCAAAAATAGGGTAATAATCATAAATTTTACAGAGTTTTCATGAGAAAACATACAGATTTGCAGGTTAATCAAACATATAACCAAAGACATACTTAGAATCTAGGATTAAAACCACGAACTTAGGGTTTTTAACAAAAATAGGTCAAATAAAGGGGAAAAGATCAAATAAACGATTAAACATAATGAAAATTATAGGATAATACTAAAAATCAGAAAGAAAACTGTTTTGAAAAGGGGTTTAAGAACCCTAGTTTTGAAGATGGAGAGTCATTCCAGGAAAATCGGAAAACCTTTAAGGAAAACAAAAGAATAACTCATAATACGCCCGGATCTACTATAGATCTAAGAAAATCAAGGGCTAGTAGTTAGGGTATCATAGAGATGACCCAAAGAGGAGGAGAAACGGCTTAGAAACTACTGTTTTTAGCCGAAAACGATAAAATCTTACTCGGACGGCCATGGATGGCCGGAGAATGACATGATAACCATGGGAGGTGAGTGGACCTCCTTCTAGTTCCCTTGAAGACCTCAAGGCAATGATACTCGGCGTAGGAAGAGAGCCATGAAGCTAGGAGGGTGGTGAGACCACCATGGTTTCCGGCAAAGCGGCAGCAGGTGAGAGCTTAGGTTATCAGAGAGAGTGGAGAGAGATGAGAGATGTAACAGAGGAGGAGATAGAGAGAAAATGAGAGGGGAAGGGGGAGGTCATTAGGTTAAATTAGGAAAGGGGGAATCTGGACCGTTGATCAATTTTGATCAACGACCAGGATTAAACACATATTGGGTCGGGTAGGGTTTAGGTATTGGTCTTGAGGTCTTTGGGCCATTTTAACTGGGTTGGGATCAGATTAATTTAGGCTATAATAGAAATACGAGTGGCCAGTTGTTAAATACCTAATTAAATTAAATAAAACAATTTATAAAATAACTAATAATTGTGCAAAAATGAATTTCATGCCTAGAAAATAGTTAAAAATGATTACTCAGTATTTTAAGATACAAATAATTAATTTATGGATACTATTCATAAAATCATATAATTGGGCTATAATTGCAAAGTCATTGCAATTATAGCCAAAATTTGCCAATTTGGTTAATTGTGAAATAATTTGACCTTAATAAGACCCTAAATAATTAATGAAACCAACAAATGCTTTTGAAATCATTTGTAATGCAAATTTTCTAATTGTTTATTGGAAATAAAATGTTGTATAATTTAATAAAAATAAAGGAAAATTATGGAAAAATATCAATTGCCATTGATACATGACTTTGAAGCTATATATGCAATTTTAAAATATTTTTGAGGAAAAATTGGCTATCAACAACTGCCCCACTTTACCCGGAAAGGATAAAAGAGTTTGTCGGGTAAAGACATGATGACCAATTTTGACCGAGCAAAATGATTCGAGAGATTTAGGCCGCACCTTGGTTTTTGAGCTGCCTACATATCCCTAGTTTTACAGGAATCAGGCCGTATGTAGTTCCAGATCCATCGGCGAAGTATACCGATGGAGTTATCACAAGAACGGACGCAACATCTAGGGTTGGATAAATGAACGGCTTTACGGGAGTGGTTATGTTTGATATGGATGGGAGAACCGTAGCGAGATCGCTCCTGCTGGGATAGCCATTGCTCGTCGGGTTACCTGCAAATAAAACAATACCAGCGTATACCATGCATAAATTTAAACATGATGCAAGTTCCCGTTGGACTATGAATGTTGTCTTTGGACGGTTAAGGATGATGTCCTGGGCCATGAATTGTTTGATGAGAGATTCGAAGGCCATGAAATGACGTTCTCGGGCCATGACGATGGTGCCTCCGAACAATGACGCCTTTGAATAATCATATGCAAGATTGAGAGATCCTTAGGCCATGACATGGTGTTCTCGAGCCATGAAGATGGTGCCTCCGAACAATGACGCCCTTGGACAAGTTGGCGATATTTCAGCCCATGAGATGCAATAGCATGATGCTGACAAGACAGAGCTTAGTCTTGCGATTTGGAGGGCAGAGCTTAGCCCGAAAGAGAAGCGAAGTAAATAATGCTCAAGAGACAGCGCTTAGTCTCGGCGAAAAGTAAATTGGAGGCAGAGCTTAGCCTCATGGAGGGTAGGAAGGCAGATCTTAGCCTTATGTAGAGGGAAGGAAAAAAGTTAGCCTTATGCAAATGGAGGTAGATCTTAACCTTATGCAGAATGGAGACAAAGATTAGTCTCATGCAAATGGAAGGCAGAAGCTTAGCCTTATGCAGAGGGAGGCAGAAAATTATCCTTATGCAAATGGAGGTAGAGCTTAACCTCGCGCATAATGGAGATAGAGCTTAGTCTCATGCAAATGGAAGGCAGAAGATTAGCCTTATGCAGAGAAAGGCAGAAAGTTAGCCTTATGCAGAGGAAGGCAGAAAGTTAGCCTTATGAAAATGGAGGCAGAGCTTAGCCTCATGCAGAAGATTAAATAATAAATGACTGTGGAATTTCTTAGCTGGTAGTAGATTGTGGTATTGCGATTGTTATGAGCCTTGTGACTGTGGAGCACGTTATCTTTTGTGCGGATAGCAAATTTTGGCAAGTGCGATGGTTTTCGTGTCTTTGAACAGGTTCGTTCTTTGTGCGGACAGTGAACTTTAGCATTTGCAACTGTGTTGAAATATTTGACTTCTCTGCGTGTTTATTCTTTTTTCCTGCATCCAAAGAAAAATCGTGAGTTCTGTAAATGGGGAAGGTTGGTTCGCATCCCCGCTGACTCTACTTGACTTGCATGGCTTGGTCTGTTCATATCATCGGGGTAGCGTTTGCTAAACAAAGCTATGTTTTAAAAATAAGCATGCATGATTTAGTTAAAGACATAGAAAAGGGATGAAAAACATATTTTCCCAAAATTTAGATAAACTGACGACCGCGAGACGGTTCAAGACATTGCAACCTCTCATGCTACGGAATTTTGAGGGTCCTCCTCAAAATTCTGCCCCAGTTTCCAATTGCAGGAAAAAATGAAATTTTTATTGAATTGTGACCGAACCCATAGGGCTGCCTACGTATCTCCTCTTAAACGGGAATCAGGTCAGGCGTAGTTCAGTTTACATCACTTGAGAGAAGCATAAATAATTACACATAGTATCGTTTGACTGCATCTGAATTGATTGGCTTTGGCCAGACTTTTCCGTCCATTTTCGCAAGTATAAATGCTCCTCTTGTCAATACTCGGTGAACCATATACGGACCTTGCTAGTTGGGAGAGAATTTCCCTTTGGCTTCATCCTGATATGGAAAGATCTTCTTTAACACCAGTTGCCCTGGTGTGAACTGTCTTAGTTTGACTCTTTTGTTGAAAGCTCTGGACATTCTGTTCTGATAAAGTTGACCGTGACATATTGCATTCATTCTTTTCCCATCTACGAGGGCCAGTTGCTCATAACGACTCTTGATCCATTCTGCAGCTGAGCTCAGCTTCATGTATGATTCTCAAGGAAGGAATCTCCACCTTGGTAAGAACAACAGCTTCTGTGTCGTAAACTAGTAAGTAAGGAGTTGCCCCAGTTGATGTACGGACCGTTGTGCGGTATCCCAGCAAGGCAAATGATAGCTTCTTGTTCCACTGATTGTGCTTTTCTATCATCTTCCTTAGTATCTTCTTGATGTTCTTGTTAGCGACTCCTACGACTCCATTCATTTGAGGTCTATATGCTGTGGAATTCTTGTGCTTTATTTTGAAAGTCTCACACATAGCTTTCATCAGATCACAGTTGAGATTAGAATCATTGTCGGTGATGATTAATTCTTGAACTCCAAATCGACAAACAATACGGTCGCGGACAAAATCTGCCACGACTTTCTTAGTCATTGCTTTGTAAGATGCTGCTTCGACCCATTTCGTGAAATAATAAATTGCTACCAAGATAAACTTGTGTCCATTGGAGGCAGTAGAATCGATCGGTCCAATGACGTCCATTCCCCAGGCGGCGAACGACCACGATGAGCTTGTTGCATTGAGCTCGTTTGGGGGTACCTTTATCATATTTGCATGCACCTGATAGCGGTATCATTTACGGACATACTGGATGCAGTCTGTTTCCATGGTCATCCAGAAATAACCGGCCCTGAGTATCTTCTTAGCCAAGACAAATCCATTCATATGTGGGCCGCATGTCCCGGCATATTTTTCCTCAAGTAGTTTCAAAGCTTCCTTTGCGTGAACACATCTTAGTAATCCCAAATCAAGAGTTCTCCAGTATATGATTCCTCCACTATGAAAGAAGTTGTTGGACAATCTCCGGAGCGTGCGTTTCTGAATGTTATTTGCAAGCTCTAGGTACTCTCCCTTTGACAAATACTCCTTGATGTCATGGAACCATGGTTTTCCGTCTGCTTACTCTTCAACATGGGCACAGTAGGCCGGCTGGCTATGGATCTTCACCGGAATAGGGTCGATGAAATTCTTATCTGGATGTTGTATCATGGATGACAGAGTGGCTAACGCATCAGCGAACTCGTTCTGAATTCTGGGGACGTGCCAAAATTCCGTCTTCATGAACCTCCTCAATTCTTGCACGTGGTGCAGATATGGCACTATCTTGGAATTCTTAGTAGCCCATTCTCCTTGTACTTGGTGTATTAGCAGATCTGAATCACCATATACTAGCAGTTCCTCAACATTCATGTCAATGGCCATGCTGAGCCCTAAGATGCAGGCTTCATATTCCGCCATATTTTTGGTGCAGGGGAATCTGAGTTTAGCAGATACCGGATAATGTTGACCGGTTTCTCATACCAGGACGGCCCCAATGCCAACTCCTTTGAAATTTGCCGCTCCATCGAAAAACATTCTCCAACCGTCATAGGATTCTGCAATATCTTCTCCTATGAATGACACTTCTTCATCCGGAAAATACGTTTTCAAGGGTTCGTATTCCCCACCCACAGGATTCTCAGCAAGATGGTCTGCCAATGCTTGTCCCTTGACTTCCTGAGTCACATAGACAATGTCGAACTCACTCAATAGGATTTGCCACTTGTCCAGCTTGCCAGTGGTCATGGGCTTCTGAAAGATGTACTTCAAAGGATCCATCCTAGATATGCGATATGTTGTGTAGGCACAAAAGTAATGCCTCAATTTTTGTGCTACCCAGGTTAGAGCACAACATGTACGTTCCAACAGAGAACACCGAGCCTCATACGGAGTGAACTTCTTACTTAGATAACAAATGGCCTGCTCTTTTCTCCCCGTCTCGTCGTGCTACCCCAGAACGCAGCTGAAAGCTCCATCTAATACTGTGAGGTAGAGTAGAAAGGGTCTACCTGGCTCTGGCGGTACCAAAACTGGCGGTGTTGACAAGTACTCCTTGATTCTGTCGAAGGCCTTTTGAAAATCCTCGGTCCATTTGGTCGCAACATCTTTCTTTAGCATCTTGAAGATTGGTTCACATATGATAGTGGATTGAGCTATGAACCGGCTGATGTAGTTATGGCGTCCCAGAAAACTAATCACATCCTTCTTGTTCTTTGGCGGTGGTAATTCCTCGATGGCTTTAACCTTTGACGGATCCAATTCTATCCCTCGACGGTTGATGGTGAACCCGAGCAATTTCCCTGCAGGAACCCCGAATGCACACTTTGCAGGGTTTAGTTTCAGATTGTATTTCCGCAACCTATTGAAGAACTTCCTCAGATCTGCTATGTGGTCGATGGCTTTCTTAGACTTGATAATGACGTCGTCCACATACACCTCGATCTTTTTGTGTATCATATGGTGAAAGATAGTGGTCATGGCTCTCATATAGGTGGCCCCGACATTCTTCAGGCCGAACGACAACATCTTATAGAAGTATACTCCCCACGGCACTATGAAAGCCGTTTTCTCAACGTCTTCCTAGTCCATCCATATCTGGTGGTAACCAGCGAAACAATCTACAAATGACTGAAGTTCATGATTGGCGCAATTGTCAATCAGGATGTGTATGTTTGGAAGAGGGAAATCATCCTTCGGACTGGCCCGGTTGAGATCCCGGTAGTCGACACAAACCCTGACCTTTCCATCCTTCTTAGGCACTGGAACGATGTTGGCTAACCATGTCAGATACTCAACTACCCTGAGAACCTTGGCGTTGATTTTCTTGGTAACTTCCTCCTTGATTTTCAAACTCATGTCAAGCTTGAATTTTTTGAGCTTTTGCTTTACCGGCGGGCACATTGGATTGGTTGGCAATTTGTGAGCCACAATGGATGTACTCAGACCAATCATGTCATCGTACGACCATGCAAATATATCTTCATACTCCTTCAAGAACTATGTATATTCCTCTTTCTCTGATGGTGACAAATGAATGCTGATGCGAGTCTCTCTGACAATTTCTTAATCTCCCAAGTTGACGACCTCAGTCTCGTCCAGGTTGGACTTAGGTCTGTTCTCAAAATTCTCAACCTCCTTGACAATTTCATCAGGTATTCTATCATCCTCTTCTTCTAAATCATTGTCCTTTTGTTGCGTTGTCTCGTTGCATGTCACAGTCATTGGTTTATCAAGACGAGTAATAGTAATGTTGTATAGATAAAGTAATGAGGAAAAATGATAATAATAAATATTGATTCATAAAGACATGGAAGTGATTTTGATAAATTGAGTAAATGTTTTTAGAACATTGAAGATCTTATTGTAGAAATGAAAGATGCGGAAATGAAATTATTTAGCAAACGAAAAATAAACAATGCTTGTTCAGCCTTGCTACCCCGGGACTCTTCGGGCCCAGGCTGTTTTGATAGTCAAATTCTTAAGGGATGATCCTTTGCTCACGGCTTGAATGGAAGGGCCTTCCTCCTCTTCCTCCTCAACAATGACGCAACAGTCCATGTGATCTTCCAGGAATAAGTTCTTCAGGGATGCTAGTGCTTCTTCTTCCTCTGACCCCCATATAATATTGGCCTGCTGAAAGGTATGCTCCAGATGCGGTATCGGCTGTTCCAATGGGTAATAAGGACCGCGCCATGGTGGCGACCAGTTCTTGTACTCTTGCCATGTATACTTGTATCTCAGGCTAAAAGTGGTGCCATGGCGCTTCAGCTGTATTGGCTTGGAAATCCCCTGAAGATTCTTACCGAGTCCTTTTCCAGGCTCGTACCCACTCCAGTTCAGTATGCTTGCAATCTTACTGTCCCACCACTTGTCTTTGTCTATTGCGTTGAATCGTTCAATGTGGTGGTAGGTTTCTCCACCCAGCCTTCTCCTACCTTCAACCACCAGGATTGTTTGGCGACTATAAATAGGATTGCTTCTATCCCCATGGATGATCACTTCCTGGTGGTTCCATTCAAATTTTACTGCCTGATGCAATGTCGATGCCACGGCCCCAGCGGCATGTATCCATTTCCGTCCTAATAACAGGTTGTAGGACACTGATATGTCTATCACCTGAAAATCAACCTCGAACCATGTAGGTCCCATTTGCAGACAAAGGTTGATCTCACCGATGGTGGACCTCTGAGAACCATCGAAAGCTTTCACATTCATCGACCCTTATTTTATCTCGTACAGCTCCTTGCCCAATTTCTTAAGCGTTGTCAATGGACAGATGTTGAGGTTGGATCCCCCGTCAATCAGAATCCTGGTGATGACGTAGTACTCACATTGCACGGTGATGTGCAGTGCTTTGTTATGACTTAACCCTTCATGTGGAAACTCGTCCTCGTGGAAGGTGATCTTATGACTTTCCAATACCTGACCCACCATATTGACCATTTCCCCGCAGGTGATGTTATTTGTCACATATGCTTCGTTCAGCACTTTCATCAAAGCATTCTTGTGCGTCTCTGATTCTGTAGCAATGACAGAATAGATATCTGGGCCGAGGTTTTGTTCAACTGATCAGCGACTAAGTACTCTTTGGCCTGCACCTTCCTCCAAAGATCGTCTGGGCTTGTCTCAATGATGGGTGGCATGTTGGAAGCCTGCTTACTGGATTCTGTCAAATGTTCAGGTGTATAGACCCCGCCGGTCCTTGTCATTCCTTGTGCAGCGGTAGCTTCTTCTATTTTGATTTTGCCTTTTCTTCTTGCCTCAGCTACATAATCCCATGGTATAGCATTGGTGAAAAAGGGTGGCATGGTTGACACCGCCTCTATGATTGGTGCAGCTACTTTAACTTCGAATGGAACAGGTGGCACAACTTCAACCTCGAACGGCACATGTGCGTTTGCAGGCAGTGCCGCTTCAAACTCAAGTGGGACTGATGCCATTACCTCAACATCTCTGGATGGCTGAATCTGGACTATGATAGAATTGAGAGTGACCGCTGGCTTCTTTGGGTCATCACCTTCTATGTTCAACCCGATCGACCCCTCTGGGTCCCAATCTTCTTCTATCTCAATCATGTTGACACCTCCACCCTTATGGTCCGGGAGAGGATTATTGCGGACATTGGAAGTAGATTCCTTTGCTAGAATGACCTTATTATCAATCAGAGATTGTATCTTGTCTTTCAGTGAGCGACATTCATCGATCGTGTGTCCCTTCATGCCGGAATGGTATGCACATGTCTTATTTGGATTAACCCATTTAGAGGGGCTTTCAGGGATTACAGCAGGGATATGAGTGACATAACCAGCAGCTTTCAATATTTCATATAGCTAGTCCATAGGCTCAGCGATGGCAGTGTATTGTTTAGGAGGCATACGATCAAAATTGGGTCGAGGTCTCGGGAAGTTTTGGCGAGCAGGGGATGATTGGTAGTGAGATGGTTGAGAGTTGTAAGTATGGTAAACAGGAGTTGGTTGAGAATATCTGGGAGATTGTGGCTGATAAGTAGGTGGGGGAGATGACTGATATGTTGGTATAGGTGTTGACTGGTATGTAGGCGAGGGTGCTTGGTATGTTGGTGTTGGTTGATATGTAAGTGGGGGTGTTTGGTAGGTTTGGTATTTCAGCGGGGATTTAGTCCTCTGTGCAACCATTACGGCTCCACATCTCTTTTCTTGGACACACCACCAGATTGCAGGGCCTTGTTTGTAGCCTGCAACTTTTCAAAATTGGTAACCATTTCGCTTTTGATCCCTTCCTCCATTCTCTCACCCAACTTGATAATGTCAGAGAATTTATGATTCTCAATCACCATCAGCCGCTCATAATACTGCGGATCTTGTGCTCAGACAAAGAATTTGGTCATATGTTCTTCGTCTAAAGTAGGCCTCAGATCTCCAGCGAGTAGCATACTCGCAAAAAGTTTTCGTGGGTTTCTTCTTAAGATTCTGAATATAGAACACATCCGGAGCATTCTTTGTATTGAACCTGAACCGGTCCATGAAATTTGAGGCCATACTCACCCAGTTGGACCACTTCTTAGGATCTTGGCTGATGTACCAAGACAGAGCACCCCCTGTTAGGCTCCTCATAAATAGCTTCATGCGAATCTTCTCGTCTTTTCCCATTCCCACCAATTTATCACAGTAGGTCCTTAGATGGACCCTCAGATCACATGTACCTTCGAACATCTCAAACTTAGGAGGTTTGTACCCCTCGGGCAGTTCGACATCGGGATGTATGTAGAGATCTTCATAGTTCAACCCTTCGATTCCTTTGATTCCCTCAACACCTTGCATTTGGCTAGTCAGCTTCTTAAGTTCTTCAACCAAATTCTTGATAAGCAAATCCTTCTCACTGGATTCAGGCGTGTATGAAATGGGTTGGGTGGAGTGTGGTAGAGTCTCGACATATATGGGGTTGTTGTGATGGCCTGGCGCCTGGGTATAAAGGTGGTCATTTGTGGAGTTTTGTGGCTCGGGGATGGGTAGTGGTGTGAAGGATAAGTTTTCCAAATTTCGGACCTGTTCCATCTCTCCTTGGAGCTCAACAACCTCTGCTCGAGTTGTGACATAGCCTCATTCTGAACCTGATTACCCTGGCCGTCAGCAGTTTTTGTTCGTTCAAATAGCGTTGTGTTGTCTTTCCCAATATTGCTCAAATCTTCCATTTTCCCTTTGCCTTTGCTTTTGCCTTTGGGAGTACTAGGAGGAGTAGAAGGCGGAGGGCCCCTGGATCTTGTATAATATGATGATGATGCCAGAATGCACGAAACAACATTTGGGGAGGGGAGTAATAAAAAGGAAAGAAAAAAAACAAAAACAAAAGGTAGCCAAGTCAGTGAGGATTATGAAAAAGTATTGCGGTATTTAAACACATAGTGCGGGAATATAAAGCATGTCCTAACTTTGGAGCCTCGTTGTGCCCGAGGTAGGCCTAGCGACAAATTAAATTGGAGAACTTGGATGCGAATGCCTCATTTCATTAATGTAAAAATAGATGAACCCAAAACGACACTAAAATAATAAGCGAGAAACAAAGTCACTAATGGCCATTGGCCTTATTACATTGATAAAACGAAAAAGGAAATCCTATCCTACTTGGTCCTAGAAGGACCTTCCCCAGATTCGCCATCTTTGATTCCATCGAATAGATTCCCCAACTCGCACAATCCTAGCATCAGGTATGCTATGGCCAGATGTCCACCTTCATTCCCCTCAGCTTTCTGATAGTCTTCAACCCTCTCGATGATCTTACCTTCCAGCTCGACTATGCCTCGCTCCAAGTATTCCAGCTTCTTGTTGGAACGGACGGCCATGTCTTTCCGTTCTTCGATCAATCTCTTGTTGGTTTCATGTATCTCGCGGTGCTCACTTTCGCACTCATGCATCCTCTTGCACAGCCGATTGTACTTGACCTGAGCCTCGGCACTCTCATCTATGATTCTGTGACCTCGGCCGATCACTGGCCTGATTAACCCATTTAAGTCGTCTTCTAACCATCCAGAGTAGAAAGGTGCACAGCCTGTGTGATACCTGTCTGGTTCAATTGTGTTCTTTTCCATTATGATCTTGCAGTGCCACATATGTTGGGCTTAGCACTTGTAGGGTATGTCATCATCCTAAAAGTCAGGTCAGAAATAGCTCATCTTGTCGACCCTTGGTACAATTTGCTTTCTGCCTGCTTGTCTCATAACCCGGAGAGGAACGTAAGGATATATTCCTCTCAGCCCGATTAGCACCAGGTGTGGCGCATCCCTGGACCTAACGATGAATTCGTCTTCTGGAAACCACTCGAACATCCACTGTATATATTCCTCAGTTAGATTATCAAAAGCTCTACCCATTCCTTGGCAGTCTCTGGCTGAGCAAACCTATCGGGAAAGTATGTCATCCGCTTAGGGTGATGGAAGGCAATCTGATCGTTCCACACCCTTCGCGGAAATTCCTGTTGGTACCGACCCTTTTGGAGATGTTCTAAGATCCAGAATTGTAGTAACAAGTTTCAACCCTCGAAGTGTTTATCTCCTCTTTGACAACGTTCTAGAGCTCGGTAAATGTCTGCTATGATCATTGGGACAATGTTGAAAATTTGCCCGTCAATTCCCTCTATCAAAGTCTTGGTTACCATAGCTAACCTAGTGTGAATCCTTTCCTTCTTTGTTGGAAACACGATTAACCCCAGGAAGCAAACAATAAAGACAAATACCCTACGGTGAATATGTCCCAAAGAGGTAATGGAAAATTCGTCATGGTAGGTACGATTATAAGTACTCAAAAGGGATGTATGACTTCTTCAGACATTCTAACACAGCATTCTTCTTCAGACCCATCATTTTCAAAAAACCCTTGCATGTGCGGTTCTCAGGCACCAATAGTCCAGGGGTTTCCCAGACTAACCCAGCTAGTCCACCTATCTCTTCTAGTAGCGGTGTCATCTCAATGTCCCCAAAGCGGAAGACGGCTCTTTCGCTGTGCGACACCCTCAATTAACATATTGTTGGGTTGGATGTCTAGGAGAGACGGTAAGTTACCCAATCTTGACAAGTTTCTTATCACTAGAGTGAAGATCCTCCCACCAATTTAGGAGCTTTGGGGGGATATTGCTAACCATGCCGAATCTACGGACCTCGTGCCTCATATTTCTGCAAGATAAACATAGTTAGGCCCTTACCCCCGCCAGACTCGACTATTTACACATTACGATTAGCATACAAGCATTTAGTTCTCCAAATAAATGCACAGAACGTGCTGATGCCCGTTGGGATCATGAAATCCTGGTGGACTTTGGACAAGGTTGTCTTAAAGGGTTATTGTGCGGACAACACGTTAACCCAACTAGGTTTGACCATGATGCATGTACAATATAACATAATAAGGTTTCTATAGGGTTTTAGACTGGTACCCTTGAGCGGACAACTCAAGGGGGAAGGCACATAATCGTTGACTGCACCGTTGATCGACTAGTTTTACCGCAAATAACCCTTTTCGCATTTAGGGGTGATATAAAATAGAAAGGGCGCAACCACTCATCAGCGTTGCTATAGGATTTGTTTTGGCATGAGTGGAGTATGATGTTGAGCATGATTATGCAATAAATAAGCAGTAAAGTCATGTAGTCATGTATTTGCACTTTGTGAAAGCAGTAAATACAACAGTTGTAATTGAAAGCGATTACAAAGGAAAACAAGGAAACATGTTAGTTTACTTTTAAGAAAAAATTAAACACTTGAAGGAAATAAACAATTAATTACACACAAGGGGAAAGGGAGAAGGTACAGATATTAAAAACGTAGAGGTACGAATTCACAAAGTTGTTTCAAAATGGTAAAAGCCTAAATCCCCAGCAGAGTCGCCATGGTGTCGCGCCCCCTTTTTAACTCCTCCTTTCAGATCGGTAAGGGTTCTTGACATTATTGGGACAACTCGTTTCCTTTTGGAAAAGGGGTACGCAAGGAATCAGAGAGTTGCCACCTAACGGATTAAGGTGCGTTAGGGCACCTACTAAGGGTCATTTACAAACATAGATTTGGATAATCAGAGATAGGGTAAGGGCTTGAAATTACTCCAACGGGAAGGTGTTAGGCACCCCTCAGAGTCCATAACTGTGGTTCCCGGCCAAACAACTTTGTGAATTTAAGAAAGTAGCATATAGGAAATTAAAGTTTAAACAAGTAAGGGTTTTGAAAGAATTCACAGTCTAAGCACACATGTGAAAAATACATTTTTGAAAAGATTAAAGCCTAGGTTATGCATATAAAGTTTTAGAAAGATTTATAGTGAAGGATATGGGGGAGTCCTAGGTTATTTATCCTATAGGATCACATTGGTACAATGCCCGGTAATCACTCCTCATAAGAGGGTCTACACGTGGCATTAGCGCACTGGTCATCATATCCATATCTACCCTTCCCACCCCTTAGCGGTTATTTAAGCGAGTTTTAATTAACGACCTCTATTGCGTGTTGTTACCCGTCCCTTATTAATGGCCCTCGAGTATTTTAGGACCTCTACCTATAGGCATTTCTAGACAGAACCCTATGGTTTAAAGAAGAAAATACTAAGGTGACAAGCAACAACACATAGGACTGTAGCAAATACAGCAGGAAAGAGCAAATAAGAGGCTCAAGTTTAGCTCCGCAGATAATGCACGTAAACAGTATGACTCAAACACAAATAAGGGTAATATTATTAAACATGATCCTAAGGCATGATGTCTAGGTGAGTATCAGGACACAAGAGATATGAAGATTTATTTTACAACTCAGAAACAGGGGCCTAACAAGTTTGCCTACTAATTTTAAGTCTGTTAAGCATTATTTAACTAAGTGTGATTGAGTGAGTATGTATGAAGTCCTGAAACATGATATCTAGTATGCACACACAGAATGCAGAGTGACTTGCATGAAAAATTCTTAGGCTGAGTTTTAGATACACATCATGATTGCAGAGTTTCCTAGAGCAGGATTTCTAAAGGCATAGAAAGTTACAACTTTATTAGACATGATTTGCATGAGTAGCAGTTTAATGTTATCATTTATCCTAGGGACAGGATTTCTAAGTGATAGTGAGCATACCAAATGAGATGTTGAAACATTGTAAAAGACCTAAAGCATGATATCTAATGTGCATGTACAATGCGAAGTGATTTAATGCAAAATTCCTAAAAGCAGGATTTCTAGATGCTCAGCAGGTTACAACATTAGACATGGTCTCAAAATATGCATAGTAACAGTTTGAATCTATGTTGTCATTTATCCTAGAGACAAGACTAAATGATAAAACAATAGTGCTAAAATGAAATGCTGAAAACAATATACATAGAACCTAGGGGTCATGGAATCTAATGCATGATATACTTTGCACATATAAGTCCTAAACATGAATTCTATTGCGCACAAAAGAAATGTAAACCTAAGAGCATGGTTTCTACCCTTGGATGTAACATGCATAGCTACCCTTTCCCTTTTTCACTATCCATCCCCAATATTCGTTTACAATAAATTATTACAAACTATTATTGAATGAATTACATAAATAACTAAGGAAAAATAAGAAGTTACACTATAGGGAGCCTACCAATAGGCCCAAATTTCCAGAGTTCCAATGCCAAGTGGTATTTCACAGCCTTTCACATAATCCGGGTGTGTCAGATTTTCCTAAGGACCTTAAGGGATCCCGGGCAGTGCTCACACCCAGATTTCATACCCATGGTTGAGTAAGTGCAGTGTGGAAGAGCCAGCTCTAATGTATCAGAGTTCAGAGAGATCTCATAGGGATCCCAAAGCAGTCACACATTAGAGGGGCATAACTTAGATGTCTAAGAGTAGAGTGAGAGTGCTTGACATAGTTTTGAAAATGATTTGAGTAGGAAAATAGTTTAAACAAGAAAGACTGGTTTGAAATAAGTTTGGCAAAAACAATAGAGAAACATTTTGAAAAGAGTAGGGTAATCAGAACAAACAACATATCAATCTCAGGATCAGAACAGGTTCAGTAGCATACATAGAACAAAGAACTGAAACAAGTTCAGCAACCACAAACAGGGTAATGAGGAATTGGGGACAAGTATAGAGCATATAAGGGTAAGCATATAGTAGGCAGAGTCACACATAGGTTCAGAATCAAAGAAATCCTAAGGGGCTTCAGGGATTAAGGTAACATGCATTTCAAACTTACACAGAAAAGCTTATGCTAGTAATCAAAGAAGCATAATTGAAGTAGAATCTAAAAGGGGATACAAACATGCTAAGTCTAAAGGAGGGAATACATAACATGCAAAGGGAATAACAATGCAACCAAGTTAACTACAAACTTCACAGCAAAACCACAAGTAGAAATATACTAGAAATAGGATGAATTGAAGTAGTAAAAGAAACATATTGTTTTTTAGACTTAAACTGAAATTAGGAAATACCAGTATAGAAGAGAGCAGAACACAGAATGAAGAACCAAAGAGTATAGTAGCCAAAGACAAGAGAGAGCAGAAGAGAACTTTGTGTAATAGAGAGTTTTTTGAACAATGTGTTTTGTATGTGCTAATGAAAGAGCCAGGTACTTATAGTTCGAAAATAGGTAGCCAAATAATGTAAAAATAATATTTCAGCAGTAATTGTAGAAATATATTTCAATTAGAATCAAATTAGTATAAGGACTTCCTTTAATTAAGGAGTTAAAATTCAAACTGTAATAAGCAGTGATAAATAAGGAATGAAATCACATAAGGAAACAAGCATAAGTACAACACAAGTATATCACATGCAAATGAGACTAGATTCCGAATATTCTAATTAAGGAGAGTGTCTAAGAATCGACTTGACAACATAATTAACCACAAAATAAGGCAAGAGGATATTTAGAGGTTGAAATCAGTAGAGTGTACCAATCACAAGGGAATCAGGGATTCCATTAAAAGATAACACTGACCAAAAGAAAATATCACAAATGAACGAAGCATACATAACATAAACAAGGATAGTGCAAAAGAAATCGAATTAAGAGAAGGTACTAATGAGAGGAAATAACACAAATTGCTGCAGACAAACGAGGCAAATCATAGTGTAGGGTAAAATCAGCAACCTAATCATCATAGCAAAGTAAAAAAATTACTTAGAATAGGGGATTCAACTAGAACATAGTACGAATCAACAGAAACATGATATAGGCAGAAGAAGTGGAGAGTCAGAAACCCTAATAGGCAAAAATAGGGTAAAAAGCATAAAATTTACAAAGTTTTCATGAGAAAACATACAGATTTGTAGGTTAATCAAACATATAACCAAAGACATACCTAGAATCTAGGATTAAAACAACGAACTTAGGGTTTTTAACAAATATAGGTCAAACAAAGGGGAAAAGCTCAAATAAACGATTAAACATAATGAAAATCGTAGGATAATACTAAAAATAAGAAAGAAAACTGTTTTGAAAAGGGGTTTAAGAACCCTAGTTTTGAAAATGAAGAGTCATTCCAGGAAAATCGGAAAACCTTTAAGAAAAACAACAGAATAACTCATAATACGCCCGGATCTATTATAGATCTAAGAAAATCAAGGGCTAGTAGTTAGGGTTTCATAGAAATGACCCAAAGAGGAGGAGAAACGGCTTAGAAACCACTGTTTCTAGCTGGAAACGGTAAAATCTTACTCGGACAGCCATGGATGGTTGGAGAATGACATGAGAACCATGGGAGGTGAGTGGACCGCCTTCTAGTTCCCTTGAAGACCTCAAGGCAATGATACCCGGCGTAGGAAGAGAGCCATGAAGCTAGGAGGGTGGTGAGACCACCATGGTTTCCGGCAAAGCGACGGTAGGTGAGAGCTTAGGTTAGCAAAGAGAGTGGAGAGAGATGAGAGATGTAACGGCGGAGGATATAAAGAGAAAATGAGAGGGGAAGGGGGAGGTCATTAGGTTAAATTAGGAAAGGGGGAACCTGGACCGTTGATCAATTTTGATCAACGGCCAGGATTAAACACAGATTGGGTCGGGTAGGGTAGGGTTTAGGTATTGGGCTTGGGGTCTTTGGGCCATTTTAATTGGGTTGGGATAAGATTAATTTAGCCTATAATTGAAATACGAGTGGCCAGTTGTTAAATACCCAATTAAATTAAATAAAACAATTTATAAAATAGTTAATAATTGTGAAAAAATGAATACCATGCATAGAAAATAGTTAAAAATGATTACTCAGTATTTTAAGATACAAATAATTAATTTCTGGATACAAATAGCATAAAATCATATAATTGAGCTATAATTGCAAAGTCATTGCAATTATAGCCAAAAGGTGCCAATTTGGCTAATTGTGAAATAATTTGACCTTAATAAGACCGTAAATAATTAATGAAACCAAGAAATGCTTTTGAAATCATTTGTAATGCAAATTTTATAATTGATTATTGGAAATAAAATGTTGAATAATTTAATACAAATATAGGAAAATTATGGGAAAATATCAATTGACATTGATACATGACTTTGAAGCTATATATGCAATTTTAAAATATTTTTGAGGAAAAATTGGCTATCAACAAGAGGGATGAAAACACTTTGGATAGTTGTAGAGATCTCATGTGGAACGGGGTAGCTGATTGAGTTGAGGTCCTAGATCCCATTATAGTGCACAGTACTGACTTTCCTGTTCAAGTCAGTCAGTTGATGAGGCCCTCTTAGGATAAAGCTAAGAGGCTGCAAGTTGGGTAACCAACTGTCCTCCAGAAACTTGATCTTGTCCCCTTTGTGGATAATCCATCTGGAGGCTTCAGTACATACTTTCCAACCTTCTTGAATGCATTGCCAGACTCTAGTTTTGGGCTTACCTCTGTTTCCAGTCCCATTACAATGCTTACCCATGAGCACTCTAGCCCAGATGAAACTGGTGTTATTGTACATTTTCCATGCTAGGCTAGTATGACAAGTTTTATTCTTCATATGAGCTTGTTGCAGACCCAGGCCCCCTCTGTTTTTAGGATTTATAATTGTGTCCCATTTGACCATGTGAAGTTTCCAACACAATTACTTGAAACTTATTAGTGATACAACTTTTGATGAAGAACAACAGAATGAAACAGGATACCATTTGAAACCTTGAGAAAAATCACACTCGATTTATGGAGAAGATAATAACTCAGATGTTATAGATTACGGTGAAGATGAAGAAACTTCATAAGCAAGTCGAGAATATGCAAGTGTTAATAGTGAAGAGGGAGACATCGATAATCATGTTAATACTCTGGTTGAGACCTTTTGTCCCCAGGCATTGGTAGATGTTACTGTGACTTCAACCTTTGACAATCTTATCAACTCCGGACACCTATCCCCTAGGGGCAGAGGAAGGGAAAGAGGCAACAACAGAGGTGGTAGAACTTAAACAAGAGGAAGGAGTAACAGTCAACAAAACCAAAGATCTCGAAGGGTCTCAAAGAAAAAGAACTCTCATATTAGTGATTATGTATAAGTCCCTTTATTGGAATATCAGGAGAATTAAGTCTAATGGTGCTCTTGAAAGACTGTAAAGACCCGTAAAATCCTAAATCAAAATGACGCCCGATTAGATCCCTATGTCGTTATATCTATAGAATTTCTTCGGACCTTTAGGATTGAAAAGTACCCTACGGACTTAGAGGAAACTTTTCGTAAAGGGATGCAGATCTGCGGTCCATTATGCGGATCGCATATCAGGGATGCGGATCACATAATGGCCGCATAGTTGGACAATTTGTTGTCCATTCCGAGGGCAACTATGTGACCCAAAATGCTATTGCATTTTGGGTATGCGGACCGCATAGTTCGTCGCATATTCGCGTTTGAGTTTTTCGGAGGGAGTTATGCGGCGCACTATGCGACCACATAACAGGTATGCGGACCGCATAGTTGTCGCATACCTGAGCAATCCTTTTTTCTTTTTGCCCAGTTGAGACCAGTTATGCGGCAGGTTTGCGGACCGCATAACCGAAATGCGGTCGCATTTCGGACCGCAAACCTGCGTCGGGGCATCCATTTTCCTAATTTTTAAACCCGACCCCCAGACTTATATAACACCCATTCCCCATATTTTTAGTCATTTTCTGATAATTTAGAGTGAGAAGAGAGTGGGTTCTAGAAAGAGAAGGTCCCAATTCCCTAAAATTGATCCTCCATCACCACTCAAGCTTGGAACTAATCAAGTAGGACACCAATTTCTTCCCTCTAAGAGGTAAGCTTCTACCACACCAACCTTAATTTCCAGATTTTAGTTAAAATGGACCATGGATAGGTTAGTTCATGGGAATGGGGATAGAAACCTTGCATGCATGTAATCAAGTAATCCTAAACTAGTAAGGGGAAATGGGGTAGAGTAATCATTCACTAAAAAGGGGACATGCAATCTTAATGAACACCTAATGTTTGATACAATGCTCAAGTGAACTCAATCCATGATCGTTATTCCTAATTTTGGGTTCGATTGTGCCACTTTGTGAGTTAGATTGAAGGTGCTAAAAGGTCCGGTGAATTGTGGTAGAAATTAAGGAAAAGCCCAACTGAGGTATGTATGGATAACTCTAATCTTCATAGAATAAAACCGTTGGTGCTAAAATATACGGTATGAATTACCTTGTTTGATTCTCTAAAGAGTAAATGGGTTCTATGTGTTAAGTGAAGAAATTCTTGCTTTCATGCTATTCTATGTTACTACCATGTCGTTATGCTATTTGAAAGTATGAATTATGATCACCATGTTCTTTCTTTTGCTATGTGTACGACTCCTCTTATGTGATGGTTTTAGTTAATGTGAAAGATGAATTTATGATGTGGTTGAAGAGAGGAATGTAACCTAAAAAGGTAGATATGCCCAAGTGCCAAGAATCGTAAACTAAATGATGAGAAGAGAAGTGAACTAAAAGATTAGAATGATATAGTTATGTCCTAGAGTGAGATGGCTTAGCCGATCGGGCAGAGATCGGACTCCATGATGTACACATGGTGGTAATTTCATTGAGAATATGATATTGGATGCCTTACTATTCCAAGTGGGATGGCTTAGCCGGTCGGGCAGAGACCGGACTCCGTGTGATAACGACACGGTGGAAATTATAAAGCTATGATGTTGTGATGTCTCACTTAGAATGGCTTAGCTGGTCGGGCAGAGACCGTACTCCATGTGATAACGACACAGTGGTATATTAAAAAGTAAAGGCACTTGGCTTTAAAAGATTTTAACCAAAAGATGGCAAAACGGGATAAGAAAACATGGTGATTCTTATTTGTGTTTCCCCTTGTTTCTGTGAATTGTTATATGAGGTCTCTAATTGTGTTACTACATGTTTGATGTTTATTCTATCTAGAGTAGAGTTTGTTCATACATACTAGTACTATTCAATGGTACTAACGTTCTTTTTGCCGGGGGAGCTACATCGTCTTATGGATGTAGGTGGCTCTGTAGCTGGTAGCGCCGAGCGTCGATAGTGGTGCCCTCTCCTCCTCCTTACAGCAGTTCTGGTGAGCCCCATCTCCTCCCGGGGCCGTGTGTAAATCTATGTTGCTCTCTTTTGTATATGTTGTTCTATTTCAAGGTATAGCCGGGGCCTTATCTCCGGCAGGATTATGTCCATCTTCCTTATTTCTATAGGCTCCGTAGACACTTATGTGAGTCGTGTATGTTTGGGTAGTTATTGGGTTAACACGTAACTATAAGCCCATCTCTTAAATATTGTAATCAGTATGTATGTTTTGGGAGACCTAAATGTTGGTATCGGTATATAAGAAAGAATGGGCTAACATCATGAATGTATGTGTTTGATTTATCTCCTACTAACTCAGTAAACAATGTTATGCCATAAACTCGGGGAGTAAATGAGTCGGGTAGGAACGGCTAAGCAGGCTTGCTTGACTGGGTTCACTCGGTTAAGCGCCGGTCGCGTCCCCCAGGGTTGGGGCGTGACAAAGACTTAAACAACTAACAATTGCTGAGAAACTTCCAATTATTTCCTTAGGTGAACCTTTTCATAAGGCAAACAGACTGGACAAGTTCAAAAGAATTTTGGGCTACCAACATGCTTACCCAAATTGCAACAGTCAGATTTGAATCTTTTGGGAAGCTAATCTAGATTGTGCTATCATTGAGGAGGAGGATCAACAAGTAACTTGCAGCATTAAGTTAAATGGAATCTCTGTACTGATATCCTATGGCTATGAAAAGTGTGAGGAACTTCTAAGAGAGGACCTATGGGAAAAACTCAGAAACATCAGTGATAACTATAATATGCCAAGGCTAGTTGCCGGGGATTTTAATTGTATTGTTGATCCTGCTGAGAAACGGGGGGATCTCCTCATAGAATGTCAAAAAGTCTTGGATTTACACAGTGTATCATGAACTTCGAATTATTGGGTGCTGGATATACTGGCTCAAGCTTTACTTGGTGCAATGGATGGTCTCCAAATAAGAGAGTTTGGCAAAGACTAGACAAGGATCTAATTAATCATGATTGGTTGAATATTTTTGACTCTACCAATATTAATCACCTGATTAGGACTGGCTCTGATCACTCCCCGTTGCTGATCTCAACTAAGTCCAACAATAGAGACCATATTAATACTTTATGTCACGCCCCGAACCTGGGCCTGGATGTAACACGACACTTGGTGCCTAACTACATATGACCGAGCGAACCAACTGGCTGGCTGAATCAGCATGTGGTATCATGACATACTGATATATTGAAAGTCTAAATGTTATAAATAAAATTTGAAAACACTAATATAAGTCTGAAACATATATGTAGCAACATTGCTTAACCTTCAATGCATGTGACTCTATCTAACTGTTACTCTAGTCTATGAAGCCTCTAATGAAGCACTGAAAAAATTGATTGTCTGAAAATACTGAAGACTGTAAGGTAATGATAATGCCCTGAAAGAACTAGGGATCACCAAATAGCTGGTACGAGAATTCTAGCGCTCCGAATCATCAACTTGTAAATCATTACCTGCTTCGTGAGATGCAGGCCCCGGGCAAAAAGGGACGCCAGTACATTTGAATTGCACTGGTATGTAAAGCAACTGAAAGAAAGAATTATAAATACTGAAACTGAAACTAAGCTGATGACTGAGAATTGATAATTGATAACTATTGAAAGTGAAACTAAAATGATAACTGACAATTGATAATTGATAACTGAAATAATAACATAACTGATAACTAAAATGATAATGATAACTAATAACTAAACTAAACAAAGGAAGTAAGGATATGAATACTCCCTCTTCTGAATGATGAACCACCTGTTTATCTGAATAAATAAACTGCGGCCTCATGCCCAATATGTATGTGCACAAACTGCGGCCTCGGGCCCAAGTATACGTATACATAGTTGCGGCCTCAATCCCAAAGATGCATAAAGCATAAACTGCAGCTTCATGCCCAAAGATGCATAAATCATTAACTGCGGCCTCAGGCCCAAATACAGGGGTTCAACATTCATGGATTTAAAATCAGGAACTGAGAATTATACTGCAATACATGATACTTAAATACTGAATCATATTGAGTTACATGATACTCAAATGCTGAATAGAACTAGGCTGAGACATGTATTCATGAACTGATTATGAAAACTGAAACTTCAACTATTTATAACATGCTGAGTAATCTAGACTGAGACTCGTGGGCATCAAACCCAAGTCTATATTGATTACGCTCTGATTTCACAACGTTCATAATGAAAGTCATGAACGAGTTACGAAGCTAGAGAATAGAAGTTCTGCAACTATTCAAGGAACTAGGCTTAACTATATTTCTGGGGAAATTAGTAACATGGTAAAAGAAACACAGTGTAGGGAGAATCATTAACATTCCCAAACATAGAGAGTTAGCCTCACATACCTTAAATTCCTGCTCTTGAGCATAATACAACATTTTCCAACCCTTTCAACTTTAATCTATATCAATACAAGCCAAAGGGATTCCAAATTAGCAACAATAGTCATGTTTTGGTCACTTAGGCATTTTATCAAACATTTGGTGGAATAAAGCTTTATAGCCCTTATTAATGGTGTTTCTACACCCAACAAGCCATTCTCTTGCTCCTAGACAAATTCTAAAATCTCAAATTTCTTATAATCCAAATCATTCTTCTTTACCAAAGATAAACAACACACTTAACCAATAATAAACAATCAACAAACCAAACCTAAAAAATTTCATGCTTTTCTATCAAACCCATCAACTCATATCTCATGAACATAGAGTCTATAATAATTAATCCAATGGTATGACCAATTAGAAGGTGAAGACATTACCTTTTCAAATTCCAGTCCTCTTGAATTTAAGTTCTAGGGTTTCTTCTCTCAACAATGATTCCCCAATCGAATATCTAATGATTTGGAGGGTTTACCCATGTTAATAAGGTATTTGTAAATTAAATCAACTGAGAATCACGATTAGAACTTACCTTGGATGGTGGAGGGACCTTTGAGGAGTTAGGTTCTTGAGAGCCTCCCTTTCTAGAGCAAGTTTTTGTGTTTTGGGGTGTGCGGAAGAAGTAGGCTTTAAAAATGACCCCACGAGTGCGCCCCCGTACACCTGACCGCGCAAAATGCAGTAGCACTGAAATAAGTGTGCGGTCGTGCACGTGACCCCTTGGGCGCGCATATTGCGCACTACTCTGTAAAGCACACATAACTTTTTCACAGAGATCCGTTTGGAGTCCACAATATATCGTTGGAAAGCTACTTCAAAGGTCTACAACTTTCATCTTTTGAGTTTTCCCAAATTCATTACACATTTTCACTAAATCCTGTTGGAGACGTACCTGTCACACCTCCTTTTTCCCACTAAGGATTGGGAGTTTTTCCAATTAAAGTGACATTAATCGAAATGAGATTATTGTATTTATTCAGAGTCGCCACTTGGGATAATTATATGGTGTCCCAAGTCACCGGTTTATTTTAAGTCCCAAATCGAGGAAAATGACTCTTATTTATGGTCTGCGAACACAGAAAACCGGGTAAGGAATTCTGTTAACCCGGGAGAAGGTGCTAGGCACTCCCAAGTTTCGTGGTTTTAGCACGATCGCCTTAATCATACATGACTTACTTAATTCATTTAGTTACGTGTTTTAGAACCTATGTATGTGATATCTTTTGCCACTTTTAAATTACTTGACTATTCGTGTTTATTGAATTATCTTGAAACAAGTCACGCGTACGTGTACCCATTTTGCTCGGGTGTCAAAATCGTATCACGGGTACGTGTAAACAATTCATAACACTTAATTAGTTGCTAAGATTGTACTGTTTGGCCAAAGTCGCGCGGACGCGTACATTGATTTATTTGTGAAAATCATAAATATGTCACGGGAACGTGTACACAACCACGATAATAAATTCATAAGCGCGCTTAAAGCACCCTAACGTAGTAGCTATTATACTTAATAAAGTTATCTATATTACAAGTCATTAACATGCTAAAAGACATTTTGTAGCTATTAACCAAGAATCTAGATGGTTTATTTGCCATATTCCTCGGTACAATTCATAACCAGTTGCTAAACTAAAACTTCTCAATTAAAACAACAAAATCCTTTAAAATAAAATAAATATATACAAGCATGTTCAATTCTATCTTATTAGATTATAAGATCAAAATTAATAACTAAAATCCAAACATCACATATTTAAAGAAACGTTGCAACAGAAAAATAAAATAACAACTATAGTATTAGCATTCAAACAACGCATCAAGCAAATCAGTATGCAACCAAGAATCTTATCAATTAGAAAAGAGATCTTTGCAAAGAAAAGGAGGAGGAAAAGGACGGGAATATGACCTTTGGTATAAATGAACTGAGTTGAAATTACAAAGGCTTACTAGCTGGATGGCTCTCGACCGGAAAATTTACTGACGACCTCAATGGAACCGCGATTCTGCACGGAAACCTCAGACTACGACCTCAAACGACTTCAACATCCCAATTTCTATACAACTCGGCAGAAGCAGATTTCAGCAGTTTCGACGACTATCGCCAGTTTTTGTTCGTTCGACGTCGATGGTGCGACTCTGGCAAAACAGTGACAGTAGAGGGGGAATAAAGGATAGAAACAACAGCTAGGTACAGCAGCAACAGTCATGGCCGTTGCCGGTCATCACCTCCGGCAGCGGAAACCATGGAAAGGGCGAGAGCTGGCTGGTTATGGCTAACTGAAAGTGATGGTTCAATGGTGAAGCTATGGAGGATTCATATGGTGTTGAAACTTTGTGTTTTAGTGTTTGGAGGAAAGAAGATAGTTGTATTTTTTACTAGCCACCACCTCGTTGAAGAAGATGACTACTTTTGTCAGCTGCTGCTTCAAGATCCCCTTACTCGTTACTCTCTATCTCTCGTGCTCTCTGTTTGCGTCTCTCCTCCCTCTTTACAGATGTAAGTCCTCCATTATATATAGATGTGTATGTGCTTGTAACTTATGTGAAGAAAGTGGGGAGCGGGGAGAAGAACGTGAGTGTGTGGGAGTGTGGTGTGAGAGTGGGGATAAGACATGAGTGTAGTGGGGAGTTAGACTAGAAAAGTGGGGAAGTGGGCAAGTTGGGTATATATATATATATATACCNTTCTAAGATTGTGAATATTTTTTGTAGTTTTTTTTTTAATTTTCTTAAATAAAACCTATTAAGAGTAAGATAAAATTTAAAGTATTAAGATTAGACCTAAAAAAAATATTTACACCAAAATAGTATAGAATTTGGGTGTGGTCAAAAATTAGTTGTTCACACCTTTGTAAACTTAGTCGATTTTGTCGAATCTTATGCACCTCACTCTCCATCTTGATTCTGAAACAACTATTTTCACCCATACTCATTCCGATAGGACTTCATACGTCTAAAATATAAAATTAATACACATTTTACATATCCACACCTAGTCCTAATGTACGGGGTGTTACATTTTCTCCCCTTTGGGATCATTCGTCCTCGAATAATTGTCTTAATTGTAACTTCTGCTAACTCCGGACCTTAAACGGGTCTAGTGGAAACATGAACTTTCATTAACACTTGCATACTAAATTGAATGGATACATGACTACTGAACTGTTGAGATATTGAACTGAATGACTACTGCATTGACTGAATAGTGGTTTGCCATGAATACATGAATACTGAACTAACATAGATATATGAATATTGAACTGGCACGACTATTTGAGTAATATGAGTACTAAGTTGGCATGAATGTCTAAGTATTGGACTGACATGAGTATCTGAGTACTGAACTGACATGAGTATCTGAGTACTGAACTGACATGAGTATCTGAGTAATAGAAACTTGAATGCTATAGCATGATACATGAAATAGTGGCTGTATAGCCGCATATTCTGGTGGCAACTCTAACTCATAAGTTGATTGAGCGATCCTTCACAAGATTCTATATGGCCTAATATAGCAGGGACTAAGCTTCCCCTTCTTCCCAAATCTCATAACGCCTTTCATAGGCGAAACTTTCAGAAACACCCAATTAACTTGAAACTCTATGTCTCTATGCCGCACGTTCGAATAGAACTTTTGGCGGCTCTAAGCCATCTTCAAACGCTCTTGAATTAACTTAACTTTCTCCATAGTCTGATAGACCAAATTTGGTCCCAACTACTCCTGTTCACCAACTTTGAACCAACCAATTGACGATCTACACCTTCGCCCATACAGAGTCTCGCACGGTGCCATCTTGATACTAGAATCGTAGGTGTTATTTTTAGAAAACTCAATGAGAGGTAGGTGATCATCCCAATTACCTTTAAAATCAAGGATATCCTCAAGTTTTTGAATAATGCGCTCTTCTTGCCCATCTTTCTGAGGATGGAAAACTTGTGCCTAATCCTTTCTGAAAGGACTTCTAAAAGTTCATTGTAAACTGGGCACGATGATATAAAATGATGGACAACGGGGTCCCATGCACTCTGACAATTTCTTGGATATACAACTTGGCATAATCCTCTACTGAATCTGTAGTCTTCGTTGGCAAGAGGTGAGCCAACTTGGTAAGTCGATCTACAAGCACCCAATTAGATCGAGCTTTTAAAATGAGTGAGATAATCTTGTTATAAAGTTCATACTTACAATCTCCCCTTAAGAGTATTTGTATTCTATGGTAAAACACTAGGTTTCCTGCTGCTCGACTTTCACTTGCTGATAATTCGGACACTTGCCCACCAAGTCTGTGACGTTCTTTTTCATGTTGGTCCACCAATAAACCTCCTTGAGATCATTTTACATCTTTGGGGGACCTTGGTGGGTAGAATAACTGGAATTATGGGCTTATAATATGATCCTCCTTTCTAAGTCTACCTATGTATGGAACACACAGTCCATCTCGGTACCTCAAAGTACCATCATCTCCCCCTTATTCAAAAGCTATCACTTTACGCTTGTGAATCCCTCTTTTACTGCAACAAGTACGGGTTATCAAACCGTTTATCCTTCACTTCGGCTACTAAGGACGAACAAGTCCTGTTCTGAAGAACAACGCCACCATCTTCGGAGTCCAAAAGTCGAACTCCTAGACTTGCTAAGCGGTGAACTTCTTTCACTATATATCTATTGTCTGCCTCAATCATGGTTGTACTTCCCATACTTGATTATCTTTTTAAGTTACTTCCAGAAAGCTCTTATAGAATTGTTGTGAGCTAAGTTTATACTCCGAAGATTAGAGTCTCATGCGATGGCAGTACCCTCAAAATACATAACTGGGCATGATTTTATAGTTCCTTTTTTTTATATCCCATGCTAACTATGCGGGTTTCAAATCTCCAACTGGACTTACTGACGATTTTCACATCTCCCCCTTAGACCAAAGGGTAAGGTCTTGTACCTGCGGATCTTCTCTTTTGTTGGGATCCGAATAACTTTTCTTATCTTCAATAATTCTTTGCACTTTACTTCAATGAAGACTCACCCTCCGACTTACTTCTGAGCAATCCTTCTTACTAGGAAAAACTATATTACCTACATAAATGGAAAGCTAATGTATTCACAACTATCATACACAATCTTAATGATTTAACTATGCTCACACTGTCAATCTTTGGGAGATCCCTTTCCAATAATTCTTAAAGGCTATTCTTTTGAAGTTGGCTTTCTTACTGCCTAGCTGATTTTTTTTACCACTATCACTGTACTTCGGGTATAACTTAAACTCTTAAAGTTCTAACAAACGTTAGGTATTTTAAATTTTGTCATGCATTCACTAGAGTTAACCTGGCTAAGTGAATCAAATTGTACCTCTACTAGCTTTGCTGAAATTGTTAATTCATTGTATCTACTCAAAACTTACTTACTATTCTTTTACTAACCACATGCTAGCATCATATTTTCTTGTTCTTCTTTGAATAACTAAAGTGAAGCATAAGGTTATTCCTAACTTTCTATAACGACCCGGTCTGTCGTTACGAGAAACCTGCATTTTAATTGTTGTTAGTGGCTTATTATATATTGGTTATTCTATTATTAATTTGTAGAGTTGATAGGCTTGAAATCGAAATGGTTAAATGAGAATTCAGTCACTTAGTCCTTAAGAACATCCTTAAAATTGGGAAAAGTCAACTAAGAGTTGACTTATTGGTAAACGACCTCAGAATGCGGATTTTATGGATCAGATAGCTTTGTTAGGTGATTTGGGACTTAGGAGTGTGTTCAGAATAATTTTGTGATGTCCGGTGTAGAATTAGGCTTGAATTGACGGAAGTTAGTTTTTGGCGATTCCGGACGGCAGTGGAAAATAGGCTATCGAGGTCGAAATGAAATTCCGACAGTTGGGACATGTTCGTAATGTCATTTTGGACTTGTCTGCAAAATTTCAGGTCAAAGGGAGTTGATTTGGATGGTTTCGGCATCATTGGTGAATTTTAGAAATTTCAAAGTTCTTAGGCTTGAATCCGATGTAATTTTGGTGTTTTGATGTTAGTTTTGATGTTTTTAGAGTGCAAATAAGTTTGAATGATGTTATGGGATATGTTGGTAAGTTTGGTTGGGGTCCCGAGGGGCTCGGGAGTGATTTCGGGTGATTAGCGGACTCATTTGGACTTAGAACAATTGCTGGTTTTCTGGTGTTTTTGCACAGTGATTTTGTTCACTGCGATCGCAGAGGGTTAAATTGGGGCAGGTGAAAAATGTTATGTGCGATCGCAGGTGTATAGATGCGATCGCAGAGTAGAAGGAAATAAAGCAGTGCGATCGCGTAGGTGAGGGTGCGATCGCACAAGGTAATTTGGGCGCGTGGGGATGTCCGGAAAAATACACTGTGCGATCGCATGAAGGGACCTGCGATCGCGGAGAAGGGAAAAATTTGAAATGTGCGATCGCGTGTGTTTGACCACGATCGCGTAGAAAAAATAACTGGGCAGTTAAATAATAAACCATCCGCGACTTAAACCCCTTTTTACACCATTGTTGTACGGAAAGGAGCTCTTGGGGGCAATTTTGAAGAGGGAAATCCTTGTTCTTCATTGAAGTAAGTGATCTAGTCATTAAAACTCAATTATGGGTGATTATAGACCATAATCCCATCCTTTAATCCATGAAAAACAGTAGAAAAATAGGATTTTGGGACATGGAATTTTGAGACCTTCAAGGGTCGATTTGAGGGGACAAACGGACTCCGATTTTGGTGTTCTTTATATGTACGGACTCGTGGGAAGAACATTTTTCTGTAAAAAATTTTGAGTTTCGGGACGCGGGATCGGGGGTCGGGTTTTGCCCGGTTTCGTATTTTTGAGTAAAATTGATATCTTTCGATTGGAAATTGTTCCTCAAGCCCATATTGACGATAAAAATCTGAACTTGGTAGATTTGGAGCCTTCGGAGGTTGATTCGAGAGGCAAGCGCATTGCGGAATAGTTTTCGGGCTAGTTTTGAGGTAAGTTAAATCCTGTCATGAGGGTATGAGACCCCGGACTATGCACCCTTTCACGGGTTTTGGAATAAAAAGGTGGAAACTTTGGAACATGGTTCCTATTTAGGCAACTATTGAGTTGCGAAACCGATTTTTAAGCCTTTGCTTAAATAGTATTTATACATTATGATATGTTTTGGGTTGTAAGCCATGTTTGGGACCTAGTGTCGATTTGTTTACCCCTTGGGGGATGTTTTTACTATTTTCCTTACTGCTATGTTATGATTTTTCACTCGGTCTTTTCTGCGAAATTGTTTTGACACTCAGTGTATTTTGATACTACTTCTTGAAAATGAAATACTGTTTTTGGGTCGAGAACCCGGTATATTTATGGCCTGAAGGGCAAATTGAGA